>NIPM01000056.1:1125583-1167211 GCA_002738285.1 Holacanthella duospinosa
CTCCAACAATAGATGTCAGATTCGTAATCTACATTAAATTTCTGATCGATTGAGGTTTCACTTACCTAATTCCGCGAGGAGTGCGTTTCCTTTAATTATACCTTATACGTTCATGAATAAACCTAAAGAAAACCTAATCAAGTAATCTTAAGAAATAGACCTAAGTCTGGATGTTGCGGATAGTATATCATTCAGGTTTGATGGATATAAAAAAACCGGCGCGAATATACGGCTCGGATATCAGGATTGGATATCCAGCATGCATGCTTGATAAAACTCGTATTGCACATAATTTAGAAACATGATGCATTTTTACTCATTTCACGCGAAAATGCACGGGCAAATGTAAAACACTTTCTAATACATCTAATATGCACTGCAATATATTAAATGTAATAAAGTTATTCACTAATTTCTTAAGATTTGTGAAAAATTTGTCTAGAAAATTATCCACGCGTACCGCTATAAGTATTTAGTATTCGACAAATAGTCTATCCGGCTGTTTTAGGCGCCGGATAACTAGTTGCCGGATATCCGAAATACACCTAGACCTTAAGTAAAAACAAATAAAGAATAATTAATGCTAAACAGAATTAAATCGAAATTGGGCAAGTTTTTGAGCCGATGATGCTCTTTTGAAGCTTAAATGTGCCAAGTTTTCAAAAATTTGCACGAAATTTTCGAACCTAAAGGGAAATAATTCGTAGCGACAGCTGCTTAAATTCTACCAGCGTGAGTAGTTAAAATTATTAGAAGCCGATCATTCTTCATTGAGGCGGACAGGCGAGAAAAAAAAATTTTTTTTTCGCACAAGTTCGCAAAATTTTTGCAAAATTTTACTTTACCGCCACAAATAAATGTTAAATTAGTGATCTGCAGAAAATTTACAATCGATTGAAGGATCACTAACCTGAATCCGGCCTTGTAGCATTAGACAAGGCAGTAAAGAAAAAAAAAATTTTTTTTTGCACAACTTTCCAAATTTTTTGCAAAATTTGACTTGACCGCCAACAATGGATGTCACATTCGTAATCTACGCTAAATTTCCAGTCGATTAGTGTATAACTTATTCGAATTTTCGACAGGGGAATATTCTACAAATAAGCGGTTTGTGAATGTCTAGTGGGAATTGGGCAGGAGACCAACTCTGCAGCAGTAGCCGTTTGGTGGGGTTGGATATACGGCCGCAGAGCTAAACCTCCGTGTGGAGGCAAAAAGTGAATTCAAAAAGTGAAAGAGACTTTATTTACATACGATACAATAAAATACTTTGTCATCACAGGGTTATGTAGGAAATTGGCAAATAGGACTAAATTTTAAACATTTACATTTATTTATTGACTAGAATCGAATATAATATTGGGAACATATCAAAAAATTCTTTTTGGGAAGATTCCTGAAAATAGCTACATGCTTTCATAATTATTTATAATACTGAGAAGCATAATTCTGTGGAACTATTTAAACGCAGAACATAGACATACGTGTGGGCAGACGGACAAATCAATTGAATAAACCATTCAAACTAGGCTTCTGCCGGTTAATAACACCGGTTAGTAGAATTCGGTTGCTTGATGCTATTTTTACTTTTTGTATTCCAGTTGCGACAGATCTGCTTCATCTGAAGTCAATAGGTAGTGAAAACTTCAAAAGTATTATCGAATCATCCATTTTCTGGATATTTGCGTGGATAATAAGTTTCGGAAATGGGTTGCTATCGCTTATTTTGGAGCAGTTATATTTTTAATTTCATTCTCATTTACTTTAATGAATTCCTGAATTCCTCTATACTCTAGCACTCGCTTTTCTTAATTTAATTGTCTTATTTATAAGCGTAATAATACTTCAGTTTACATTGGCTATAAAACATGTCTGTGACTTACTACACAGAACTTCTCATAACATACTCAAAGATCTCATCTGAATTCGAAGTTTTACGAGTCTTGCCGACCAATTAGATTCAGCGTCGGTGGAAGATTTACAATCTCTGAACGAGATTTATGCCTACATACATACGGCTCAGTGGTTCCAGAAACGCTGATGAACCTTCTACTCATTTTCAAATAAAATGTATGTTTAATTCGTGCTTTAAAATAAATTTGGAGAATGTGTTTCTTTTTGAAAATTATTAATTATTACAGATTGAAGAATTATTAAAATTGGCAATATGTTTACACCACATGAATCTATAATAACATATTCCAACTATGCGNCACATGAATCTATAATAACATATTCCAACTATGCGTTTCAACGTGTGGTGTCGTAGCTACTCGGGATACAAAACAGAACGACAACTTATCGGTTCAACAAGGACCGAAAAGAAACTAGTCTATCCTATACACCACACGTCACCTCTACGAACAACAAGACGAGGATAGGACAAGAAACGACACGATAAGAATTTTTTATCGAACATTATTACTTCATAACTCAACTGGTGTAATATAATTTCTGCCCATAAATTTTATCAGCCACACAATGTTGGATGGAAAAGTGGATTTTCCAACTTTCTTCAAAACTCCATCCTTCCTCCCCTTCAGTCTATTTCAATCCTTCCCAATAGGGTGAACTCGTCCGCGTGTGGGAGTATTTCTCTCAAACCGACGCCCCATCTACCTTGGAAAAAAGAGGATGGGAAGTTAGTCTCTTTCCGGCTCTTCACTCTCCCACTCCTATTCCTACAACTTACTTTTTTGGTGATTTGTTTCTGGAGTTTTGGATTGGCTTTCGCCAATCCGGACAACAATTGAGGACCCCAGGACCCTGGACCCTTTCGGTAAAATGAGGATTTGACCTCTGACCACCGTTTCCCTCTATTTCCCAACCTCCCAAAAATACCTGATTAATTCCCTGATTACTTAATTTATCCCCAATTACCCTTATTTATCCCCATTTCTCCACTGTAAGACCTAACCCGTCTTACAACAATCAGTAAAGTTGCTATTAAGCTTCTGTTTGTATATAACTCCAGCTTTCAATGAATTGCATTCGGAAAGTTTTAGGCATCATTAATTACTTATTACTGGAACGAAAATTTGATCCAAGTGACAATTATCGTTCTATTGGCAAATCGGTTGCAGATTCTGCAAGGTAATCTCGAAATACGTTTCACACATTTGGAAATTTTTGCTCGTGGATTTATGAAACACGGATACGAGTTAAAGTTATCTTTATTTATTACTTACTTTCTTATTGTCTTACTTACATTCCGCCAGCTGACAACGCCAATGTTAACTTACTTATAACCTACATCTTCCGATTTCAAATCTCTCAAGTTGGTCTTTTGTGTTATCTGATTTCTTCAAAAGTGAAAGTTATTCAGGAAAGTGGTAAGAGTGCGCGATTCACTAAGTTGCTATTCACTGTAGTATTTTCACTTCTTGAGCTAATCAAACTGGGAATCTAACATCTTGAACTAATGAATCTAGATTAAGAGCTTAATGATCTAACCAGAATGTCTGGAAATGTATTTAAATGCTTTCTGATTGGTTTTCTTATAATTTACGTTTAGGAATGCAGTTGCCAAACAAATATATATTTGTTTGGCAACTGGCGAGGATTCGCTGAGGAGCTCTGTATTTTTGTTACATGGCTAATTTTTATAACAATGTGTTTAGTTATTAAAACATTATAACAGAGATTTGTTGTTACTAAATTATTCTTCTATAGCCAGTAATAACTTTTGTCGAAGCTTCATAGTTTGACTGTAAACTTCTGTTAGATTTAGAGTCCAATAAAATAATAAGATTCACTGTAGATCGTGTGACTAAAAGCAATTAAAAATAGCTGAAGCAATATAACCTGTACTAATGACATTTAAGTAACGCTACGAAGTTGTATAGTACTTGCTAATTTTTGTTTTATTTTTTATTTCTCCAGTCTGGATAAACTTCTGCAAAAACTCTGAATAATTTTTTCTTGTGATATTCCTTGCGATTTCTTCTCAGTGTATCGGTTCCCAGAAAAGTTTAATCTGAATTATTTTCAGATTTATCGGATTGGTTCCGATTTTCCTTCGAAGAGGTTCCATGGGATATTATTTTCTGAATAGGTTTCAGAAAATCGGATTGGTTCCGAGTTTGCTGCAGATAAGTTCCGCGGAAACTAATTTTTGTGGATAGGTTCCAGATATATTAGATAGGTTCCAATACTTCCTACGGATTTATTCCGCCGGAAGTCGATTTTACGGATTGGTTCCGCTAAATCTTTCAAATTTGTTCTAAAAAGTATTGTTTTTCTGGATTTGTTCCAGAATTATTGGATTTGTTCCAATAATTGTTTCGGATTTGTTCCGAAAGTAGTTGCATTTCTGGATTTGTTCCAGAAAATTTGAATTTGGTGGATTTGTTCCGCCAATTCTACAAAATTTACATAGAGTTCTATTGGAATTGTCCAAATTGAACCAGTTATGGTGGATTTATTCCACGAGTTTCATTGGGTTTGCTCCAAAGAAGCTAGTTTGGTGGATTTATTCTACAAGTTTTATCAGATTTGTTCTAAAAAAGCTAGTTTAGTGGATTTGTTAGCGAATTTATTCTAATCTAGTGGATTTATTCCACTTGCATTATTGGTTATATATTTGTTCCATTGTTGCTAGTGGATTTGTTTCATTAGTATCAGTAGTATGTCTACTGAAGCAGTGCTAAATGGTGCTGGTGGGTCTGCTTTGTGTCAGATGGACCTTAAGTCACCCTTAAGGTCAATTTCTAAGTTTGATGGGAAATCTGACATAGATTTGTTCTGCGGCAGGTGTGACGTCGTTTTGGCAATAGCATCAGTCGACCCTGGTGGTTTAATTTTGAATTTCCACCATTTCATTGAGTATGAGGTGCTGGAATGGTGGAACTGAAGCCAGGCTAGGTTCATTGTGAACCAGAAGCCTGATAATAGTGCCAGTAAGTGGGAGCAGCTAAAAGTAGCCTTTCGTGCTTTTCATGATCATAAGTCGGTCAGGAGGGAGGCTAAAATGGCAGCAAATGCTGTCTGTTTTGTGGACTGTATGTCTGCTGGGGAGTATGTCTCCAAGCAAATGAACTTCTTTGGAGTCATGGATCCGTTTATGTCTGACGCCAAACAGGTAGACAAATTGGTAACAGGTTTGCCAATTAGTCTCAGTAACATTATGTACTGTTTCGAGCCTCGGAATGCAAATGAGTTTTTGCATAAGCTCAGGGAAATGGAAATACCGGAAAGCCAAGCGCCACTCGAGACGACTTTACGTATGCCGAGAGGGAGGGAAACGCCAAAGCGGTCATTCATCTGCTAGAATTTTGTCCAACTTGTGTAGTTCGGTCAAAGAATCCCAGAGGGTGCGTAAGTCTCATTATATGAGTCTTAAGTCTGGGCACAGGATACGGGTTTGTCCCAAGAATCGTTTGAAAAAGAAGCCTGGCACTTCCAAAGCATATAGTGTGTCAGTAAACACTGCCAAGCGTCATCCAGAATCCCTTTTGTTGGGAGCAGACTGGACGAAACGCCTATTACTAATGAATATGAGGGAGGCAGGCAGTGTCCACGGAGCTAAGAAGAGTAACTCTCCGAGGCTTAATTTACGTAGCGGGCACGGTGAGTCAGCTCCAAAGCCATTGAATTCAGATGATTCAAAGGACAATCTTCATGTCGACGATGTATGCGATAGTGGGACAGGAAGCAAGAAGTACACGTTTCTTTAGTAGAAACTGTACTCGTTGTCCGAATCCAATGAATCTACGTGATTCATTGGAAATTGCGTCCCTCACCACTAAGTAAGAGTGAGAAAGACGGAAAGGAAGCTGATACTTCACAGAGGCATGGTTTATATAACAGCCAAAGTAAGTTGTTTTTGACTCATGCGAATCTACATGATTCAAGATGGCGTCCCTCACTTTAGGTATAAGTGAGGTAGCATATTTGTTGAATGAGAGTTCACTAAGGTTCGGTTAACGGCCAAAGTACTGACACCCTCGACCCAAAGAATCTATCTTATTTAAATAAGAATCTTCCGATCGACTGTGTAAGCGATCGTGAGAGGGGGAACAAAAAGTACCAGTGTTCCTTACTCGACACTGTACGTGTTCTCTCGAGAGACATTGTGAGAGTCAAGGTGAAGACACCTGACGTTTCGTCTGGCGCTGTGATTTTGTTTGCAGCATTGCCAGATAAGGTACTTCTACCGTGTGTGTTTCCGGTTGTTCTGGATCACGTAACGGATGTATGGGTTACAAACGTAGGGCGTTTTCCGGCAACACCACCTAAGCACATGCAGATGGCAACCTTAAAGTTGTGTCTCGGTGGAGCTGAGTTTCCCCGTACGATAAGTAGATACGATGCTGAGCAGAATGTAAGCCATTCGTTGGTCGGCGAGTACAAGCAGACCTTAAAGGCATTGGTGCAATGCCTTGAGAATACTGCTCTCACTGTAAAAGCGAGTAAGTCTCGTATAGTTGCTTCCAAGATTGGGTATTTTGCTAAGCAAAAACTAAGGGAAAGAAACAAAATCCTCCCCATTTATGTATCTACTGTGGGTAAGTCTCTAGTACGTAATTGTGTGGCTCATTTCCGTAGTGAAGTGACAAGTGAATCGGATTCGTCCTCGTCGACTGTCTCAGAAGAGAATCGAAAAGGATACGCGCTTGAGTTCCTCATTAGTTGATTGAACTATCCCTAAGGGGATTGAGAATAAGTATACTAGTGTGTCCAATCTATGCAAAATATTGTAGTCTACTAGTAGTTCTAGTAGGCTGAAGATTTGTTTTAAAAATGCCCATAAATTGGACACCTGTAACTCAATTGTAGGAACTGTCGTCCACGGAGTTGCAGTAACAAAAAGGAGAGAATGCCTGTGCGCCGCTCGATTTGTCAGAAAAAGCCATCTCGGAGTTTTCTTTGAGCCGAAACAGATACTTACTGTGTCGTAGGAAGTATGTACGTTTACTGTGTCGGTAACTGTACTTTGGTTTACGAATTTTCTAATGTTTTTTCTTTAATTCCTTTAGCCAACACAATTGGGACATGGAGGGCGCGGTCGTTGCCACCGCCAGGAATAAGAGCGTATTCCAACGACGATGGAGCCTACGTCCTGCCATGGGGGTGCTGGTTGCTGGGTGAAGCTTTCTGCGTGATGTCGTTGGGCCATTCTGTGTGATGTTTGGGCTTCTCTGGGTGATGACCCTGGACTTCGCTAGCCATCTGTGTGATGTATCTGGGTGATGTATTTGGATGATGTATTTGTTCTTGTCTGGCCGATGCATTTGCAACGAGTCATCTGGGTTTCGACAACAGGCACCATGTGGAGGATCAGTCGGCTTAGGATTGAGGACAATCCTTGTTGTGAGGAGAGGACCGTGAGACGGAGCAGTCTCATAATAATTATTATAATTATTATATTTTTTGTTAGTTTTGATGCGAACTTAGTGCTGGCGGACTTCGTTAATTTAATTACTTGTTAGTTGTCTGTGAGCTTAGTGCTTACAGACAAGTTAATTTTTATTCATTTTGCATGAGTCTGTTATAAGTTCACAGATTCATAATTTATGTAATTTTTATTGGAAAAACGTCCCCATGCAGTTTTCCAGAAGAAAGAAACTGCATGAGGACAGTTTTTTTAGTCAGTCGCGTCCTTTAGTTGGCCAAAACGTGTTTTGGTTTCTCTCCTGAAAGTTTTTGTTTTAAATAAAATTGATTCTTTTTGTAATTTGTCCTGTGTCATCGGTTCCTTCTTCTTTTTTCTTGTGGGTCAAGGGTTGTCATCGGTCGTGTCATCCTTGTCTGGGATCCATCATGTCTGTAATTAGGGATTTGGGATTTGGTGGGGATTGGAATTGACTGAGAAGTTGGTGGCGCATCTAAGTTTCTGTCTGTCCGTGTCGATTGTCCTGTTCGGAGACAGGACAGACAGAGCAAATCGTCACAATATGATCAACTTTTCTCAGATACTTTTTGGATTTATTCCACAATTTTGAAGATTGTAGATTTACATGCAACAGATATAAGGTATAGTAGGATCTCACAAACACTGATATATTTTAAGAGCTTAAAGTGCAATAAAATTATCACCCATACTAGCAATTTTTAGCAGAAAAAAAAATTTACAAAATAATCACAATCAAATAAACTATGAAAGTTGGAAGGTTTTTTCTCGTTTGTAATAGCTCTAGTCGGTCAATAGATGAACATGATTCCATCTGAGCTCTAATATCTTTGCTTTTATCACTAGCTTTAGCTATAGTGACAATTAGTCCTTGCTACCTGAAAGATGACGCTGGTCACAATTATTACTTCACTACGAATGGTAATCTGACACTTCTTTTTTTAATTAAAAAAATCATTTTCAAAATTGAGTTTTATAAAAAATTTTAGTTGCAATCACTTTTCACGTGAATTTCAATAAAATAGTAATGAATGCATATGTTTTCCCATACAAGTTTATGCAAGAAAACAAATGTTTGATTCTTATTGTGTCCTGAATTTAGGGTTCCATATCCATGTTAGAAACGAAACAAAACAAACTTCATCGTAACTTCAAAATTTGGACGCGAAACTGTTCCTGACATGTCGTTCCGTGGCTTGTCACACACGTTGGGAAGCCTAACTGAAATGTAAAATATGAACACTAGGTCCTTTAGCACACGAAAATCATCTTTTGTTTATGACTGTTGCTTCTGTTGTTTGTTAAACAATTTCACTACAATATAATGTAAATTTTTTGCCACATCCAGAGAAGTAATCTAACTGCCATTACACTACAACACAAATGCGTGCTTTGTTTTGACGAATAAGCTAGTTAATGATGAGCTCGGTTTAGAGGTAGGCGAGGAAAAAAACTATTGGTTGAAGTAGTAATGTACATTGTTAATTGAGTAAAAAATTTATGCAATGCGTGACTGCAAGAAGCGAGAAACNTGGTTGAAGTAGTAATGTACATTGTTAATTGAGTAAAAAATTTATGCAATGCGTGACTGCAAGAAGCGAGAAACGAAAAGAATAATTATTAGGATAAGAGGAAGAATGAAGATACAGTAGATAAAAAAATGAAAACCGCAGCACAAATACGTAAATAAACTACGAAAATGAAAAAGATTATAAAGTTTGGCAATGGAGTAATTTGAAAAAAGTTGACTTTTTAGNGGTTGAAGTAGTAATGTACATTGTTAATTGAGTAAAAAATTTATGCAATGCGTGACTGCAAGAAGCGAGAAACAAAAAGAATAATTATTAGGATAAGAGGAAGAATGAAGATACAGTAGATAAAAAAATGAAAACCGCAGCACAAATAGGNAAGAATAATTATTAGGATAAGAGGAAGAATGAAGATACAGTAGATAAAAAAATGAAAACCGCAGCACAAATAGGTAAATAAACTACGAAAATGAAAAAGATTATAAAGTTTGGCAATGGAGTAATTTGAAAAAAGTTGACTTTTTAGAAGAAAGGGAAATAATGCTCCAGAAAGACACTAAAGAATACACAATAGAGTTTACTAACGTAAGGCAGAGAAAGGAGCACTTACTCCACCTTCAGATGCTACTTTACGACAAAGTGAAAGGAAATTCTCATTTCTCTGCCTTACTTTACTAAACTACTGTATATACATAAAGTGAAAAATAAAACAGAAGACAAGTGTTCGCAATGAAAATAAAAATTGATTAGTTCATTATTTTAAATTGTTTCATGTAAATTTTAGAATGATAAAAATTTCTTTCTTAACAAGAATTAAAAGCAATGAATTACAGTAAATCCCACCACCCAACAAATATACATTTCATTTATGAGTTACCTACATCATTAGTCTGTCAGCATAATAGCCGGGCCTTACAATTACGCAAATGAGTGTATTTTTCTATTTGCACACATATTTCACAAAACCGTTTTTTATTCTCTACCTAGTTACTTTATCTTACTCAAAGTAGGCTCTTGGGGTCTATACCACTGAATTGTGCATTGATGGTACAAACCCCACCAAATTACTAGAGGAAAGCTAATGGTGATCATGGGGAATTATATTAAACCTCATTTTGTTAGATCATAATTTCTCTGCAACCTACCCTCACACCCTACATCAACGTTTTAAAAATTATTTCACAGTGCGCAACCCACCTCAATTATTTGTTTTGATTTGACCGTGATGATAATTTTAATTTGATATTTGATACAAAGTGCAATTTGGTAGATTATGAACCTATCAAAGTTTCATTGCAAACCCACAACTGAATTGAATAGGTGCAAAATAAGTTTCGGCGTTCAATTATTGCCACTTCTATATTGACATTTTGAAGTATTACCTTATTTTTGTGGAAAATTCTTCATAAAATTTTCAATTTAATAAAAAAAATACACTTTGGTTGATAGTACTGTTTTGTGGATGTAGCACATTTTCGTACAAATTTTATCGGTGAAAAGTCATTTCAACCTATTTTGAAACGTATCGGGCTGTGGCTGAGGAGATCGATCGCCATGATCCTAACATCGGACTATGAAAAAATAAATTTCTACATATGTATAACAGGAACAGCATATCTGTTTTGTTCAAGAATGACCACTTATTAGTTTGCGCTGTGTCGTAGAGTTGGGCAGTTACACATTTCATCTTCTATTTATGATAATCAAGCAAATTAAAAATTGTTGATTTCTAAGTAAAATCAAACTACAATTAGAAATAATTTAAAAAGCAAAACTGACTGGGCTTGGGAAAACATGCGAAAGAATATTCTCTTCAAATTTTCATGTTATCTCTCGAGATACACTGTATTACTGGAAACTTAATTCAGAAATCTAGTAGGACTTGATTACATCGATGTCAAGAATTATACACTGCGTTCGAATAAGAAGGCAAAAATTTTGAGAAATGGTTTTGCGGAAAATCAAAAATTGTTTGTATGTCAGACAATTTCACACATTTTGCACTGTTGAAGTTACTGACAATTATTGCTAGAAAAGTTTAGTTAAGTTTTCTTAGGTCAAAAATTGTCGTACGAGTCTAATTTGTGAGTTTTTAAAACTCTAAAGCCGGATTATGTGAACACACCTAATTGATTAGTGTTTCCATCTGAAAATTAATTCGATGCTGAATTTAGTTCAAATATTCACAATAGCAGCATCATGGTAGTTTGATACGTTAAGGTAACTCAGACTCATAACACGCAGTATGCTCTAGCAAATGGTTAAAGGCGTCACATGAAAAGAAATATGGTCAACTATATGAAAATATGCTAATGACAATATGCTAATTGAACTAGAACATCACAAAGAGCCAACAACATTATCATTGTGCTGGTCATATAAAATGCAACTGCAAATATTTCTAAACTCAATCAGGAAATTAATTTCATAATTTGATTGTTGATCACACCACTAAGACAACAGTCGTTAATACGCTGTATTAACGCAAACTTTTCAGAAGGGTGGATCGCTTCCTCTCCATATGCTCGTCAATTGAGAAATTCACGATTGTTTGGCTACTCTTGTATTACCACTACTAGTTACTTTTTGACTTCCAAAATTTATTGACTAAAACAAAATTTCCAGTGAAATCTTGAATCCGGCTTACTTAACAGACTACAACGGTAGTTGTTTTTACGTAATGATGTGCGTTGTATTGTAGCTTGCACATTCATGACCAAATCGAGTATCTTGGAATTCGGATCCATTAGCGTTACATTTGTGTTCATTATAAAAGTTGTTCCAACTTGATATTTTAATTTATAATTTTTGGAAGTCCAAACAAACGAAATAAATTATGATTTTTTATCAACTTATATCTGGTGAAACAGTATACTTTCTTCCGTACCAAGAAGCTTTATACAGCAATTGCTGGTTTGAGTTGTAAGGATAAAGGACAAAATTATTATGGATTTAAGTAATATATCCAAATTCGCTTCCATAGGAGTAAAGTTACATTATTCCCCGTTTTTATTTATTTGTCATAATTCGCTTTGGGAAGTGCTGGTTTTACCAACAACAATTCCTAATATTATCAATGCCATAAGCTTTATTGTATTAGTAACATACACAGCGTTAGTTTCCTTTTTGGCGATTGCAGATAAAAATAGACCCAGCTACTTTGCTTTAGATGTCACTTTAGTGAATGGATTCGGCTTAGCTATTGTATCTCAGATACTTTGGATGCATAAAAAGTATGGTATCGTCAGTGTCCTTAACGGATTTTTGTCGCTGCGGACAGGAGCAGGTAAGTACTTGTGAAAAAATTAGTATTTATGTCAACATTACTTTGTATTTGATAGTTGAACTCTTGGGAACATCGGAATTGAGCAAGGATGCTAAATTCTTGGAACGGATACTGTTCGGACTAAATTATGTTTGGGTGGCCTGTCTATTGTCTGAACCAATCATATGTTGTATTTTGGCAATAACAAGATATAATTCGGCAGAATACATTGGCACCTTCATGTACATATATTTTCCACATAATACCCTCAGTACTCTTGTTTACTGGATACCTCTCACTATGTCGCTCAGTGTTGGTATATTTTGGATTTTACTTAATTTTTCTTGCATACTTGTACACGTTCAAGGAATTTCCAGCTGGCTAAGATGTATTAGGTGAGCAACAATTGAAAAATTAGCATACTCCACCGATAGGGGTTTGGCTCTAGTATCCGGTTTTTATAAATGTGACACAAAATTCGACAATTCTGTATCAAGTGTTGCTTTGTTTGCGGATAATTTTTTGTTTAGTTGTATTGTACGAGTGATTCTTTGTAATAAGATTTTCAAATCTGTCGACATACACTTATGCCATAGAAATAACAAATAATATTTCTTGGGATAAACGTAGTGTCCGCTGCTAGTATCAAATAGACAATCCGGTTTCCATTTTTTTCTAATATTTTTATTTCTTCACACTGTTTGGACAAGACCAGCTTCAACCGCAAGATAAATTTTGAACTACACATTGATCTAATATTTGACTTTTGTTTGATATTAGAATTAAAATGTTAAAGTTGGTTTTAGTTAACTTTTGGCTTGAAGGCAATCAAGAAGACGGGAAGGTAAGATAGTTTGTTTAGGGATTCCACAGACTTGCTTTCAGTATTTCTCAAACCAGACTCCAGTCGCTTTACTTTTGTTTTACAGATGACCTTTTCAGGTATGGTTTGGTACTACTGTTTCGCATATGTTACATGAAAGGGGGTGAGGTAATATTTACCTTACTCTGCAGGAGTAACCAAATTAGCATTTTTGTACAGGACTTTATTTTAGACGATTAATCACTAATAAATATACAGCCAGGTCCCAGCCCTGTCAAAGTGCTTAAACATTGAATAATCAGCAGGAACAAGTTTTATACCAGTGCTAATTTGTTATTATAGCTGAAGAAATGGCACTGGGTAAACCTATAACCAGGGTATACTGTACAACTCTAATGATAAGATGGGAAATGTTTGCCAATGATGCATCTTAGGCTGGATATATGTCAATAGGATTCAATATCCGTGTATGCAATATGACTATTCTTCATAATAAAAACAGCATTTGAATTTGGTACTGTGAGTTTGTGATATAATTTATGAGAATTTTTTACTATTGTTGCAGTTATAAATTATTATATATGATTTTTGCACACATTTTTTGTTTTAGTTACTATTTTTGTGTTATAGTTAGTTTTTATTCATAATCAGTTTTTATGAAACAAAAGTTTTTTTATCATTTTTCTCCTTAGTGATGGTTACTTTGTCGTTCGCTCTTATGTATGATTCCTAGTATAAATATGGGTGTCTCGATGTGTTTGGGCATCAGTCGTCTGATATTCCTCTCAGAAATGAGGCGGAAGTCCAGGGGCTTGATTCACAAAGAAATGACAAGTTGACATCTTGACATTTACTATGAATTGTTGAGAATTCATTTAAAATTGCGTTTCACAAAGCTGACAGTTACAATCGACAGTGACAGGCGGATTTTGATAATTTGACAGGTAAATTTTGACATTTTACAAACAATTGTCGAGGAATGCAAAAACAGTGTTTCACAGAAATCGACATATATCATAATTGTCACGACAGTTTGACATTGGGTATTAGGTACTGTCGAGACAAAAAATTTTTCAAAAATAAATTTCAAAATCTGAGGTCTTAATGCTCAATTTTATATGTATATAAACCTCTAAAACTAGTTTTTTGATCAAAGTTAATGTAATTCAATCAGAGTTTTACTTAATAATTTCAAAATTTAAATTAAGTCACGAGTAGTAAGTTGACGTCCAAACTTCTGACAATAAATTGACAACATTTCCTCTAATCTGTCGAAAACTAGAAAATGCCAAGGAATCTTTGTGATGCAGTGTATTTTTAGGTTTGTCATTGTCACTTGTCAAAATGTCGAAATATAACTGTCGATAAGTCAAGTTTTGTGAAACGAGCCCCAGGTGGTCTGGGCCGAAAGTCTATCAATAACGTTTTAATTGTTTAAAATAAAGTTAAAATTATTATTGCATTAAGCAAGTTGAGTTTAATTTTTTTCATTAAAAGTTTTGTCAGCTAGAATTTTGGTGAGTTGTCGGCCAAAAAGAAAGATTTGAATTGAAGGGGGAGAAGGCGCCAATTCAAAAGCTAGTTTTCAGAGTTGAGTTTTTTGTTAAAGTTTGTTTGAGTTTTTATTTAAAACAAGCAAAGTTTTTGAATGGACTGATAGTTTAGTAAGCGGTTTAGCGGTAAATGTAAGCTAAACCGTCACACTATTATCAAGCGGCGTTAGTTTTAAAATTAGAAACTCTAAAGATACATTGAAACGGTTATTTGGCAAGAACTTCAAATTTGTTTGGTTGGAAATTTAAACAAATTTATGATAGCAGTCAGAAATATACTCATGCATTTTTGTGGAAGTTTGATTATTTACTTCGGCATTAGGTATTCCAAAGTTAGCACCTCTTCCTTCATCTGCTTTTACTGTGAATTGAATTGAATTGAATTGAATTGAATGTAATTTATTTACCGATCCGTCCAGAATTTGTAAGAATTTTTTATTTTCCCACTTTGATTTACTTCTAATATTTAATTTCTTTGGATTGAAAAGTTAATCGAACTGAGTTGAGCTAAATTCTCCCTCCAACAAGATAATGCATTACACATTTGGTCTCCCGCCAAACACTCATTCTCTCTCTAACGGTTGCATCTTTGGAATAACCGAAGCATTAGTTTAGTGTTCTCCATGACTGTGTTCTGACTCCCCAGAGTTTTTGAGAGTCAGAGTCATGAATCTGGTAGTCGACTCCCCAGACTTGGGGGTCATGGCTCTTTTGAAACATGCGCATATGCGCACCCATCAAAAAAGTGCGGCTTATACGCGGGTGCGGCCAATGCGCGAGGTTTTAGGGTAGGATTAATTCTTTATCATGGACAATTTTGACCAAGTGCCACAAGTTTAGTCTGTAAACACCAGTGTTCGGAAAGCAAATTGGCAAAATGGGCAAAATTGGCAAAAACAATTAAAGCTTGGAGACTGATAAATTAAATTATAAAAATTATTTTGAATGTCAGACAGACCTCTGCGCAGTAAGTCTCGTAGTCCGATCTCCTTAGTGGAAGAGAATTAAAATAATTTAAAATGAAATTTAAATAACAGATTCAGACCCAAAGAGGTAAAGAAAAAGATTATGATAGAAGATGGAGTTCGAATTACTGAAGATAAAGAACACCTGGTTTTTGATTTTTCAACAACGGGCTTACTCAATCCAAGTAACTTTTGGAATTGCTAAATTGCGCGTTTAAAAAATGTGTCAAGTTTATTTTGCCACTGCCAATTTTGCCCATTTTGCCAATTTCACCAATTTTGCCACGATTTTTTTTCCCATTGGTTTTTCCGAACATTGGTAAACACTAAGCATTGTAAAATAAAATTTAAAGAGGTATTTGTGAAGCTTTCAACGCCAGAGTACGTCACTGGTGGATTTCATAACTTTAAGGACAATAAAAAAATAAGGAAATTAGACAAAGTTTTAACAAAAAGAACTCTTTAAGTATTAACAACCTAACGCGTTAAACAAGAGTTGCGTTAGTTCAAATTGTTTTCCCTGCAGTTATAAAAAGGTTCAGCAATTTGGACCTTCGATGTAAATTTGATAGATAGTAAAACCAGCTGTGGTTATTATTTTGTTAGTTTTATACATGGGACAGAAAAGTTTATTTATTTTAATGCTTCACTCAAGCCGGCCGAATCGTTAGGACATATTTTGATCTCCCTATCTATTAACAATACTTTCCGAGTTCTCCTTCTACCCCTGATGTTTCTTTCGAACTCTTGCATCCTACAGATGAAAGGACAAGGAGGAATAGCAGCCTTGGCTTGCTGTATTGTACAACTGCGAGCTACGATTACGTCTGACACAAGCGGCAAAATCACTAACAAGAATTTAAAAAGTTTAGAGATGTGCCCATCTTATTAATTCTCATAGCCTTAAGGATGTGGGAGTTAGTGTGCAATGTACACCAAAAACAAACAAGGCTGCTATGCCATGTAATTCTATATCTCAATGAAGATAGTGCACATGGTATGGTAGAGTTGTTCCATGTCCCCATGAAGATTGGGTTTAAAACATGGTAGTGTTACTGTGGATGGGAAGATGGAGTTGATGTCTCCATGTATATTGCGTTGAGAATATTTATTCGACGCCATGTTTATTAGTTATAGCTGCCATAAAAGCTGGTCGTTTGTGGTAGTTTCTTGTGTTTTTAATTTTACAAAAAAGAGAATAATAGGGAAACTGTTAAGTTTTTTTTACGTATTTGATGAGTTGAGTATAGGAAAAAGATAAATAATCATCCTGTCTTTACTCATATAGTAGAGGTGTACCAATAGCTTGCGTGACTTTGCGTAAAGTGGTAAACTTTTCTCGTTTACGAAAATTTATGCAAAGTGGAAGTAGCTTATGGTGATCAACCAAGGAGAGGGTACAATTTCGTAAACTTTCATTCAACTTATACACAAGCCCGATGTTGTGTAAAGTTGTTGTTTTTGCGTAAAGTGTTTTTTTTTCTCTTCTGTTTTTAATAATAATGTTAATTTATTCCAAATTAGCCGAATCAGATTATCAATTACATCATGACTATCAATTACTTAGATAATCAATTATATTATCAATTACATCAATCGAGTTAGATTATCAATTTCATTTTCATGAGGGGCATCTGAATCTTCCAAAACATCCAGCTGCTTTAATTTAGCGGCTGCTTCTATGAACACGTTGTCGATTATCTTAAATTGTTTACTTTTTCTCGGCATTTGAAATTTTAATTTTCACGCAAAAGTTTGCACAAATTCAACTCACAACAGCCGTACCAATACTGAGGTGTTTACGCATCTCATACTCACGCAAAGTTATACAAAATGTTTACCAATACAATTCACGCAAGTTATTGGTATACCCCTAGTATTGGACTCTTAGTTTCATTTTTAAATTCAAGGGATTCTGACAAATTTATCAGGTGTTTAGTTAATTGACATTAACTTTTGAAAATCAACTTGT
Organism: Holacanthella duospinosa; assembly: GCA_002738285.1. Classification (NCBI taxonomy): domain Eukaryota; kingdom Metazoa; phylum Arthropoda; class Collembola; order Poduromorpha; family Neanuridae; genus Holacanthella; species Holacanthella duospinosa. The sequence continues at coordinate 1,143,042 of NIPM01000056.1, forward strand.
ACCTATATGTATGATACAACAAAATTTCCATAATCGTGTTGGCTATAATATTACATACTCTCCCCCACCGTTGTAGTACCCGATTTGAGAATTTGTGGCAATCAACACAAATAATAAAATCAAACTAAACGAGAATAACTTACGAACTTAAATAAAAATTTTATTAATAAATTCTTAAATATTTCCGCTACATTTTTTCCTTGGCACAAACACTTTCGGCTCTTAGTTGTAGCATATACTCTCCTCTGATGGTGTAGCTCCATGTTCTAACTGATGGTCCTCTAATGGTTTAGCTCCGGCTCTAGCCCATCATGAGTCGGCTAGAGATCCAGTCATGGTGTAATCTTTTCTCTTCTGCAACGAAATTGTTCCAAACTCGCCTGTTCTCTTTGAGGCTTCTGACGACGCGAGCAGCACCAGATATCTAAAGATATCTATATTTAAGCTTAAACACAACGGGAATATCTTAAGGTTATTTAGATCTTAACTGGACATCAGTTTTTAAACCGAATTCTTCCATGTATTAGATTATATCAATAAAAGTTATCCAAATGATATCTTAGCTTTTACTAGGCCATCTTAGGATATCTTACAGATATCTTCTGATGGTCTAGCTACATGTTCAATATAAAGCTTATCACTATTGGCGTTGTACGCATAGGTTATATGAATATCTTCTATTCATTAGATGAATAACTAATTTCAACAAATTCAAATAATTTTTAGTAAGATGTAAGGATACCAGTTGATAGTTCTAAGGCGATTTTTTGGGTTTTGTCTTATTTTTTATTTGAGGGCAATCGTAATGTCAAAGTAAGAGGACTTTATTATTGAATATAAAGTTTTGGACCCTTTACTCTGGCATGTGGCTGTTTGGACTCCCTACACCGGTTCATTTTTCTATAAAGGCAGATCCAATCTTTGTATGTATAGTCACTCCATACCTCTACTTCTTCGAAAAGTAATGTGTGTTGGGTTTCTAACTCTCACCCGTTGAATTTTTGGCGACGTCTAAAAGAGCTGTGAAGTGCCTAGCACTTCACAGTTGTCCATATCAATAGATTCCCACTCACTCATATGTACCGAAACTTCAATACACTCCTCGAGAAGCACAAGGGTGTCATTAAGATGTCGGAAAAACATGTAACATATTCGTCAGAGATATTGTAAAGATATCCTAAAGATATCTCTAATATGCCCAATGTCCGCCGGAGAGACATCATAAGGATATATTTGATCAAATCTCTTCAGGGTGTAAACTAGTTATGAATAAGATGTCAGAAAAATGATATCCTAGTTGTATCATAAATAAGGTGAAATTTAGATATATAGATAGAAATTACAAAAATTTATTTTTCTACTTTTATTTTAAAACGGAACATCCTACATGACGCAGGAATTAATTCATATCAGTAATGTAGATAATATCCGAATCTCCAATAAACCAATAGAGTAGATCATTTGTCCATTTATAATAGTGTGAAGTTATCCGCGTTTGTAAAATTTCTATCCTGACCTTGATCACCGTGAAACAATCTAACTTTAAATACAAAAAGTTGATTTAGAAATTTTATTTCAGTAATAAAAGCTTACCGCTGTTTTTTCTTCTGATACTTAAGAGAGTCAGAAATCTTTGGAAGATATTTTGTAATTTCCTCACTGACCGACTTCTCGTTTACATCAACAACTTCCCGACGAGATCTCAAAGCATCTAAGAAGTTGACGAGACTTTATTGTTGTTAATAAAAATTATCGACAATTTACAAAAAATCGCTTTCCTAAATTTCAAATAAAAAATCGAAGCTTTCCCTTTCATCCAACTGCACTGTAAAGGACTGCCACTTCCTTCGTCATAATTTTATTGAGAGCACATTTGGTCGCTTGTTTACAAGTTCCACCGCCAGTTAAGCAAATTTCCTCCACCTTTGAGAAAATGGTTATTAATATAAATGAAAATTTCTCTATAACTAGAGCCTAAAAGTTTAACTTACAAATGCTTCCCGTTGTGCGGGTTGTGACTTAATTAGTTGGTTGAAACTATTCACCTCTACTACAGATTTTAGTGGGAGTTTTGAATCCATATGAAAGGAAGTATTTAAATTTCGTCTTCGTCCTTGATTCTCCAAAATTTTGTCTACTTTTAAATTAAGTTGACTCATTGTCGACGTAAGTTTGCCAAGGATCTCGAGTACTTTTTTTTCGAAAACTAAGAAAAAAAACTAGCGAGTTAGTGTTTATAACATGAGTTATAAACATATCATAACTTTAGATCTCTGCTTACCCAGGTTTTGAGAATTTGAAATCAACTGTCCCAACTCATTTATAGTGTAGATTATTCCAGTGTCATCTGATGGGATTTGTTGACTTAACTGGATAATTAAAGCCACGTTCTCATCTTCCCCGCCCGAATTGTATGGCTATATAAACAAGAACATCCTTATAAAAAATCCAAATATTAATACTATAAAAAACAATAAATAAATTCCTACTTTCATGACAGTTTGAGGAGAGTTAGTACCAGATCCGTCGATACTCGGTGGTAATGGTGGAACCGGAAATTCCCATGAACCGTCCGTATCATTCACTTGCCTAGTATCTTCTTTCTCAGAATCACTTTCAAATTGAAGTTTCTTTGGTCTCACAATTTTTCGTTGCTTTCTGCCTAACCCATTATGTTCGACTTCCCTTCCCAAATCAGATGTGAGTTCTGCTGCTGGTAAACAAGTCCTTGCATGGTGATAGGTATCTATTGACATTAATATGCAAACGAGATAGTTTTAATTATCAATAGGAAATCCAACTTATATTGTAAAATCAGGGTCAACGATGCAATTAAATTCATTTAAAACTTACTAAATTGCCTCAAGACAGCAGCATCAAAGTTAATCCATGTAGTTTTGTCCGGCTCCTTCAATTTTTTCACAGCACGATTAATTCTGTCTGGTTTNGCTCCTCCATCCAGCCATGAAGAAGGTACCACTTCAACTACATTCGATTCAATGAATTTGACTATTGAAAACATTTTCAAAATACTGAAATGAATAAACACATAATAAAGGTTAATTGTCACAATGGTTCATTGAAATTAACACTGTTGCAGTTTCAGTTATTGGAACTCCTTAACACTTAGAAACTACTTGAGTTGCGTATATTTTTGAAAGCATCTCAAATTCATTTAAAACTAAAACAACACCAACTAGTCTAGAATCACAAGGACTATCAAAATAGGATTTTACACATTTGAAGTTTTTGACTAAACACTGACGAGCCATCCACCTTGAGGGATGTTTTAAATTTTTAAAGGAAGTGGGAAACCACTCACCTATTTAACACCCTTCAACCGTTAATAATATTTATAGTTAGAATTCCACAGACTAACACTTCTTTAATTTTTTGTATTTCAGCTGCGACTTACCTTTGTTACCAACCGTCAAGAAAGAGCGTGAAGTTCAAGTATTCTATCGAGCGATCCAAGTTCTGAATATCTGTGGGGATATAAAATTTCGAAAGTGGATTGCTACTGCTTACTTTGGAGCGATCATATTTTTAATTTCATTTTCATTTACATTAATACAAAGTTACAAACAGATGAATACTTTCTTTATGCTCGCATTGATGTTATTGGATTTGACAATCTTATTCGTCAGCCTAATAATTATTCAGTTTGCATTGGATATAAAACATCGTTCCGAGACATACTACAGTAAACTTCTCTTGAAGCGGTGTAAATCTGATCTGAATTCCAAGTTCTATGTGTCTTGCCGTCCAATTGAGTTCAGTGTCGGAGGAATTTTTACAATCTCGCAACGAGACTTCTGTCTACGAACATATGGCTCAGTTGTCCTAGAAAATCTTATTAACCTTCTCCTTACTTTCAATTAGAATGTATATAAGGATTGTGTTATAAGTCGTTTAAACATTATTTTGACTGTTAAACTTTGGGGCATTTGTTGAATTATTAGATTTGGCCGAATTGGATCATTACCAGAATCCATTGTAATTTTTTGTAGCGGAAACTTTTAATTCTAAAAGTAGAATATTACACAAAAATCTTTACCAAATTTATAATGTAGAGTATCGATGTGTACATTGGTGTTATTGCTCACTATCACATGCAAATTTTTTAGCATACTAGCTAGAAAATGAAACAGTGTTGTCATTAGAACTTACAAATTGAGAGCTTAGTAAATAGACACATTAATTAAGTAATACAAAATTCAAATTGTAAGATAACTAAACAACTCAATTGTTCTCATAAATTGTTTTTCTTGGGTAATTATGTGCTTTTGATTATAGACGCATCACAGCATCAAGTTGACATTGTAGTGTACTCGACACTACATAAAATACGTTTGCTAAAGAAATCTAAGCAAAATATGTACATCACAATAAGTTACAGAATAGAATAATCAAAATTTATTAATATTAATTCTGATTTTATTACCGTTTGTAGTATAAACCACATCACGCAAAGCAGGCATAGATATGTTTTGGTCACTATTGCCAAATGCAGTATATAACCTAAAATTTTTTTTAGAAACTTGCTCGAGACTACTACGTCTTAGTTTATCAATTCTTGACCTTTGTGGCTTAAAAAATTTCACCAAATCAACTTGTGAATTGGTGAATCTTTTTTGGGAATCCAAGTTCTGTGACTTTATTGTATATATTTTGTCTGAAAATTCAACACAATGTATTTTCTTTAAGATTTTTACTACTATTTCCCACATCATTTGATTCTAACTGATTTGTTTCTGTAACCAAATCACGTACTAATCGCGCTGTAGGTTTTGTTTACGTGTTTCCGGTACGTTCTCGTTGTGACAGTGACGAACGGGTGACGTGATAGTGACAGTTGACAGTGACAGCAACAGTGATAGTAACGATGACGATTACAGTGACAATGACAATTTTGAAGGAATTATTCCTCCTACAACCACAATAAATAAAATCAATAATTGGTTAAAAAAAAACTAACCTTCTGGGTTTTTTTTTTATTTATAATTTTTTTTATTTTTTGTGGAAGCAGCAGCAGCAGTACGTCCGTCTTCCATGACTGGTGGAGAGAGACTTTTTTGTGTCTTTCGTTTTTTCCAACTGTCCGTTGGGGAAAACGCTCACTGCTTGGCTTCGCTTCTTTTCCATTTGGATTGGTGGCGCGTCAGACTAGCGCGTTTTCAGCCGTTCGCTTTAAATATTCAAAGCGTGTTAACACCTAACTTCTGACCAGCTCAAAGTACGTATTATTGCAACACATACATACATCCGTTTACAATGATTTATTTTGCATTATTTCCAACTTTGTAGGCTTACCTTCTCTTGCTTTATCTGGGGATCGAAAATATAATTAATTAGAATAGATTTTCCTTCATATTACATGTAAAGAAGGTTAAACATGGATTTCAAAAAATTGATTTTCTAAAGGATTCATATAAAACATTTGGATATATATATTTGAGCAAAACTAGACACTCTGAAAGTCTTTTAAAAGAGTAGTTGGAAAGAGAACAAAATAAAAGTCAAGCAGCAGGAAAATATATTCTTCAACAGCATTGAATAAAATTTGTTGACTTTGTATTTTAACTTTTGTGAAATGTTATTATAATCCAGTGACCTATAATCGCTAAAAACTTTCAGTATAACAAACTCAACTTTTCTTTAAAAGTTGAACTAGAATACTGGTGCAATTAGTTCATATTAAGATTAAAATCAACAAGTCGGTACATTCATTTCGGTTAAGTTGTATCGAAAGATAGTTGGAGTACGAAACTAGCCGTACATCGAAAGTCACAAAATAGACTTCAATTTAGTGATTCTTTAGTGAATCTAGAGTCAAAATGAAGATTTTTATAGTTTATGCTCTAATTATTATGATTTTATACCGTAAGTAAAAATTATTTTACATTGTGGAAAATTATTAGACACACGGAATTTACAGGTGACCCGTGGTATTTACTGGAGAATATCCTCATATTCTACTATTTTTATTTTTCATGTGATAAGTAATTTTTTGTTCCTCCAAATTATGCTTACCTACAAACGATGAAAGGAAATAAAAAAACATATGCCATAAGTTAAGTAATAAGAATCATATTCAAATGTGAATATTTCTTATAAACCAGTTTTTTTTTCAAACTTAATTTTGAGACACTAGAGTAAATAATAACCCAATCAAGTAGTCCCTGCGACTCGCAAAGCGTTATGGTTCCAACTAGTCGTATTACTACTAGTCGCAATTGAGGAGTCATCTATAAGACTTCTACTAACGCGACTTCTACCCTGCAGCGACTGTAGTGTACCAAACAATTACGAAGGTAGCAGTTCCATCGCACTTCGATGGTCGCATACTCAGCGATAGCCTTATGACTACGACTAGCAGTGGCTACAATTAATATTTCGTTCGCTTGCTTTACGCAAGCTTTTTTACCGCGACTAATGGCTACAGCCTCTGATGTCACGCAGCAAACTGGAAATATGATGCGAACAGTCTGAGCCACGTATGCCTGATATGGTCAGATAGAAAACTACCTTGTATTATGCCGTAGTCTCTCATTCATTTAAATTGTAGGTCCTAACATTAGGCTCCTATATCTTACACTGGGATTACTGTCACGCAGTAACCTTGTGGCAAGCTTATTCTTGTCATAAGTGAGAGTACATTGACACATTCACAATTGTGCAATCATCTGAGTTACTGTAAGCAGACTGTGATACATCCGGAAATTTCCGAGCCATATATTTCACGAATGATATATCATACTAAAGCAGTGACAAAGTTGTTATCTAAATTTGGCTAACTATTTTTTCTGAAACAAGCAAAAAAAATTGCTCCAAATAGTGTTGGCCGAAAATGAATCAAAGCAAATTCGAAATTGCCAATGATTAAATTTGTACCACCGATAAAACTAGATCCAAGAATCCATTCGCGGATCGGATCGGAATATGGACCAAAATCTGTATGCATCTGGTCGTTATAAAAAGATTTTTTAATTTTTGGTTCGGGGTTTGGATCCGTATCGAATACTTCTTTTGTTTATTGGGTCGGATCCAAGATGGGTATTGAAAGTTTGTTTAATTTTGACTCGGATCGCGAATCGGTGCGGAGTCGTTTTCTGCCTGTTGGCTCGGATAGTGGATCGGTATCAAAAGATTTTTTGCTTTTGGTTCGGATCGCAGATTAAACTACATTTTCTACTTGTTGAATCACATCGATGATCGGGATCGATTTGCTTTAGCCTATTGACTTAGATCGTGGTCTGATTTGCATCAATTTTAGATATAAAATATTTAAAAATATATATAAAAATACTATTCTTAGTATTGTCTAAACGGACCAGTGTTTACATTTTATAGTTTAAACATACAAACATAATTTTAGTTTAACCTATTCTTGTCCTACAAATTTACGTATCAATTTAATCAACTCTGGAGGCAAAACTAGACGTGTCATAGAAGCATGTTCCAGTGAAACGTTATTGAGGATAATTTTATATAAATTCATCCCGAGTTTGAAGCGAACAGGCCAGACAAGCATTGCAGTTAAACCATGTACCAGTGGCCGAGACTGTCAAGTAGTTAGATGGAATTTGTGTCCTGTACATTTCATTACAGGAAAACCTCTATTTCCGAAACCAGATAACTCAACCCCGTCTCACCTCACGTGGCGGTTACCATAAACATTCAAATAATGTGGCGGGCTAATTTATATAATTATTTTGTGGATTACTATTACTAATTTAATTAAGTTAATTTAATTATTTCTATGGATAAATCCAAACCACTTAAACGTTTGTCATTGTATACAAAGCAGCAAGTATTATTGGATCTAACAAATAAGACCAGAAAAGATGTATGTCAGGCCCATTCAATTAGTAAATCTACAGTTTCTAACATTTTGAAGCAGAAAGGAGGAATTCTCGATTTCAAAGGGGATTCTAAGGTAAGTGTAACTCAAAATACCATAATTTCTGTTAGTTTTATTTTTTGTAACTTCCGTTTTATGGCTTGAGTGGATTCAAATCCTATCGCCTCTCCTTCTTTACTTTCGCATTGTTTTAAGGTTCGGAAATACATTGTCGAGAACAATGTCAAAGAGAAAAATTCAATTTTGATGGAGTGGATTTTAAAACTTCGTGGACAAGGAATTCCAATTTCCGGATGCTTTATTAAAGTAAAGGCAGAAATGACATTTGAAAAATCCGTTTCCAATGGCTGGCTAGAAAAGTTTTTGAAAAGAAATAATTTTTGCCTCCTAACACCACAAGCAAAGGCCAACCGCTCGATGCTGGAATAATTAACTGTGTCAAGCAGAACTATTCAAAGCTTGTAGTGAAAATGCTCGATGTAGGCAAAAATTTAAATGAAATTACTCTTGCTAATGGTATCGAGTTGCTTTGTCAGCCTTGGGGTCAAGTGAAGGATACTACTGTAATTAATTGTTTTAAAACTTGCGAAAAGTTTGAATGATGCTATTGAATTAAATTAATAATAATATTAATAATAATTTTGAATTAAAAATCAGAAAATTCAAAAAAAAAAAAAAAAAATTTTTTTTGAATTCCGTTGACCGTTACGCGACACTTTACGGTACCTGAATGTGAGGAGGGGTGGAGTGAACTTGATTTAGCCAATCAGAGCGAGTTCGGGAAATAGAGGTTTTCCTGTATTTGTGTGACGATTGTTTGATCAAGTTCACTAAAAGTTCAATTGAGTTAAATTATCCGGAAACAAAACCCTTTTGTTACGTAAGTTACTTCATATTTATATATTTGACCACGCTACCAACTTAGCTGCCTTTTGGTTGAATTGAACCTAAACTTAAGTTCTACGTTCAATTATAACCTAAAGGTCACAGGAGCTGACTAATAGTCTGACTCCTGATTAAAATCATTAGGTCGTTTTTACTGTAACAGTGAGCTGATCCAATCAAAAACAGCAGTGAACATAAAAACAAGGAATGGGTTCGATTCAACTAAGCAGAAAGAATTGAAAATTCGTAAGTGTTTAATCATGAAATTCTTAATCTCAAAATTTTCTTCAGATCTTTTTTGTACCAAAAGAAGTAACGAAGTACGGTAGAGATTAAGCAATGTTCGCTGATTGTATCGGCACATTGTATCAAAATTACACTTGTGTTAAGATATTTTGTTAGGTAAATAGGTTAGGTTTATTTGTTCGGATGCAATGGGATGATACAATCAGATGACGGTGCCTTACTAGTGACAAATTGGCATACGATGTTGCTCCAACTTTGATTAACATTTCTTTATGATATCTTTTTCTGTGCTGATCCGTGTCAATCCAGAATTCTGTTGGAGCGAGTCAAAATTTTCGCAGAAGACAATCGGGAGGTACGGGTCACGATCTATCTCGAAGTATGCATCTCCACTTTGCCACCATTTCCAGCCTTTCGAAAAACAGTTTAATCTGTTAAGCCAAGCTTAACCTCTTAAATTCTCCTCTCACTCCCAACCAGCGAGATTGACACCACAAACAGAAGTGAGTATAATCCCTTTCTTCAAACATCAAACCCTAACTAAAAATAAACAAACCAATTTTAAGAGTTGCGTATTTTGTTTCCGATAGGTATCGGAAACGTTTCCTGAAATTGATATTTTTAACGAAAAAGCCGACAACATAAACCTCGAGGGCTTGGGACTGATGAACAAAAACGTCAACAACGAATATAACCCGGGTGTTGGGACTTTAGTAGCAGGTGAGCCCATGCTATTTTGTTATTAGAATTTTAGTGGGTTCCGGTTGTAACATTTAGGTGTAATAAACGTCAGCCTGTAATTAACCAAAAAATGTACCAGTGAAAGAACTTCTACAATATAATTCCAAATTGTCTTACACTCAAGTTCACTACAAACGAATCCACTTAATATACAAAAGTGAGTATTTTACGAATGAATCAACTACCCTACTGTCATTCACTTATCTATGTGTGACTTACCAACTTGACAATACTTGAAACCAAAGGGATGAATGGACGGTATTAGGGTAATCTTGGTATCCCCCTTTAAGGGTAAAAAGTTCAATTTGCACTTTCAAACAGTAAATATGTACTATGCATTCATCATCGTCATAAAAGTGTAGAAAATTTATCTAATTTTTAAAATTCCAGATATATCGAAAAATATACCAGTTTGCGGTTTGGATCAACTTAATTAAAACATTTAATTGTGAAAGTGACATTTTCAAAATCATTTCAATTTTAAAGTTTGCCGGTGTTTATGAAGGAATCTTGTAACTTGCATGAAACTCACACAACAACCATTCATAGTGCCGTCGAATGGATTCATGATTAAATGAAGTATAAAATTTATGAATTCTAGAAAAATTTGAAAACAGCATACACTATCGCTATTTTAAATTTTATAAATTCTATAAACTTTGACTGGTAGCAGGTGGCAGTCAAACTGGCTTAACTTTTACTGTATCAAATCTATAACTTTAATAAAATTTGAACTTGATTAAAAACGCTAAGTGCCTAATCTTGAATTATATATTTCAGAGAATTCCCTCCTTGCAACTGTCGTAAAAAAATTTGTGTTTGTCGAGATATTGTGTCAACAGAATTTTATCAAGCTGGATACCATTCTTAACATAATACAGACGGGATTTACACCTGTAAAAGCAACGCCATTTTTCAGCCTTAACCTGCTTCTAACATTTCCTTTCAGTGACGTGTGCTGTCTATCGGATTTTGGAGACAATCTTTGTAAAACTTCGCGACTCATAAAGCAATTGGTAATTGTAGAAGTAAATTGCTTCGCTTACTACAAATTTAATGACATATTTCACTTTGTAAAGAACAATAGTTTTATTTGAAAGGAGGAAATGATGTGGACGATGAAATTCAAAAAATGTTAAAAAGCATCTTATCCGAAAAGCTGTGTACTAAAATTACTTGGTGTGGTACAAAGGACAAGAAGGAATTTAAGGCACATCCAATAAATTCTGTCCTCATTGGTAAGTAAAATTGTCATTAAAATCAGCAAAACGTATTAATTTGATTTGAATTAAAAGCTTAGATGCGCTGAGGCTCAACTCGTTGACAGCCACAGATGCCACTGAATCAAAAATTGAAAGTGTTGCCCGTTCTGTCTTCAAGAATGCATGCGATAACTTGAAAAAAAATCTAAAGTAACAACGAAAAACAAAATAAACAAAATTTTTGAAGGTATGTAAAAATGATAACTACAAAATATCGCTTTAAACTTAAAGATCGTAATTTAATTTGCACTATTTATCATTCTAAACAGGTTTGAGGGTGACTTAACTACTTCTTCGACGTTGATTTCCGCTTCAATATTATTTACACAACACTTAATTTAATTTATTAATATTTGTTTGTAAAATTGTCTAGATTAAATATAATTGAAATTAAACAACAATAACTAATATTAAACCCAGAATTTCAATTAGTAAAAACTAAATCTATACGCCAGCGAAGCGAAAGCTATCAAAGCGAATGTAGAACGTGGACCAATTGCTATATGACATCGACTTTGCGACTAGTAGTAGTCGTGACGCGTTCGGTTGAGTCGCTACACACCAGCTGCATTGGTTAGGTAGCAGTCTGTACGCTGACGAAACGGCAGTTGTGGTCGTAGCGACTAACAGTGCAGTTTCTATTGCTTATTCGAGGACATTTTACTGCAGTTTCTTAGGCGTCACGACAGCAACCGCGTGATTTCTGCTACTGATTCTCCTACTACTTGGCGAATTTGAGCAAGGGAATAGCTTTCGAAACGCTATCACTTGGTTGATTAAGGGTCACATCAGACTTAAATTTTGAATAGATTTATTTATGATAAAGTATAACTTTTGAAACTTTCAAAATCATTCAAAATCTAGTACAATGTAGCCCTTTGGGCATATTTTTTGGTTACTTTCTAATGATAATTTATAAAACATTATTCGAGCGGTAAAAAATTTTCCACACTAGCAAAAAGTAGATTAATCATGAACACGAGTACTGTCTCCAGAAAAGACAACATGTGCAAGAAGTAACTTCCCTTTATGCATCGACTTAATTACTGCTGTAAATTACTATCTTTACCAGGAACATGGCCGACCCAAATTACATTTTTGCCCCTCCTTATGCATCATCACAAATTACAAATATGTAAAATTTATGAAAACATATTTATGTACATTAGAAATTTAATGCCACCTATAACAAACTCAGCGAACTCTTTTAATACCACAGACGAAATAACCAGTAGCATGACAATATTTTTACTATTTTCACATTACAAATCTTTGTTTCAAGAGAAATACCAAACACACTTTTATCTATTTAAACAGACACAAATTCTACCACCTCATATAAGTAGTGTAAAAAATGTGGATGCTGAAGACATATCCTTAACTCAAAAACGTAGGCTTATTTATATTTTTGACAACAATTAATTTAATGCAGGTGAAATTTGCTTGAAAACTCAATTTGTTGAATATTGATAAAAAATTAAACAAGTTAAAAAAGTTGATCGTTGACTTTCGTTAATCATGTTTTTTACGAAAACGCTAAAAAATTAACAAAAAGGAAAAAATATTTTTTTACTAAATATAATAATACATTCATTGATAATGAATTCAACACTCGTATTCTTTCGGGGTGGGTGGTCAACAAAAAGACCAACTATTAATTTGCTTGAGAAAAGGGTTATGTAAAATAGGTTGGATACAATATCACATCAAATAATGCGATCATACGATTGAGAACACTTGATTGACAATCTTATAAATTTTGTTATTTATGTTAATTTTATTTAGTTTATTTTTAGGTGAGTGGATGCGAAGGCAACAAAGAATTTAATTTGAGTTCCCATGTTCCTGAAATTAGAATGGTAAGGGAAGTTATGTTATTTGGAGCGTCTTAAATATAGTTTTATATTTTTTAGCTTCAAAAGGAAGAAAAAATAAGCGAACAATCAAAAACAAAGAATCAGAATCGGTAGAAGCACATCTAGTCCGACCTGTTCGCGAAACGGCTAAATATGTAGATGAATTAGAGGATTTTGACACCATAACCTTGACCCCAACATCCACACTTAACAAACGGCTATTGGACGATGCTTGATGCACACATACAAACTACACGAACTTTTCGAACTTAATTTACCAGCAGACTACAACAAATATATTCCAAAGGACAAAGGTAAACATCACATTCATTATTACTTTAGAGTATGCTTCTCAACGTGTCGTGCGATATCTTGTCTACCCTGGAAACAGAACGGAACGACGACTAATCGTGTCGACAGAACTATACGAGAAGTTTTTATGATGGATATGGGAAAGTGATTACAGTAGCGACACGATACGGTGTACCAAAAAATTTTCACAGCACAATCAGTAAAGTTACTGACTTTTGATTTGTAGAGAGAACAACAATTCATTCAAATGCTCTAAAACTGGCTTCAGGCTTCATTAAATAAATATTCCTGCAGAGCAAGGTCACAATTCTAAAAAAATATGAATATTTTTACAACTTTTTACCTTATTAATAACGCTTCCGTGGTTAATACTCAAAAGTGTTTATTTCGCTTTTATCATATTTCAATACGAATCATAAATTGCTGATTTTACGTTCGAGTAAAAAATGAAGTTTCCAGTATAATTTCTACATTGAAAGAAATTCACCATAATTCACTTTAAATTATTCAAGCTGTGCCAATTATCAAACGTCTTTTCGAAAATTTTGGACATGTTTGTTTTGCATTTTGTCATGACGATAGTAGATACGTTGCGAAACGAAATGACATGATAAGTTATAGAATCAGCAAACAAGAAACCGTATTTATAGTGTTGTTCCGTGTCGTTTTGTATCTGGACTCGACACGTTGATGAACAACAGGCTGCTCGACACAAGCAGCCTACTTTTGAACAATTTCACAATTGTCAACCTGGTGTTGTATCAGATGGAAATCCAATAAAAGTGTTCATTCAACTGACCATTTGGAAAATTTTGAATTTCGATGAGCTAGAAGACGTAATCAAACAATACCACGTAGAATCCAAACTTAACTTGAATTATTTGACAGAGTATTAAAGTTGATGTTGAGTTTCGTGTACTCTGGACGGACTATAAAATTCGAGATTTGTACAACAAGGTTAGAACGCAGAAGCAAAAGGCTCCACACACCAAAGAGTCATTGACGCCGGCAGAAGTGAAAAACATGACACGAACTCTCAACAATCCTTATGTACTGGATTCTATTTGGAAACCAAATCTGTTCTTTGGTTGAGTGAAATATAGAATTTATAACCAAATTTTGGAATAATTATTGAATGAGTGTTTTCTCATTTCCAAATCGCAGAGAACCTCCTTAATGTCAAGCAGCCAGCAGTTATGTCAAAACCGGTAACATTGAAACTCATTCCAGAAATAAGATGGTTTGAATACTTGACAAGGCAAAAATTTTATTTAGACTATAAATTTTTATTAGTTGTAAAGTAAAAAATATACACCATAGGATAATAGTGGTAACAGATAGGGACCGACCGATACCGATATAAGTATCGGCATATCGACCAGTTTTGTGTTTATCGGTATGGGGCATTTTAAGCCGATACAACAAGGCCGATATTTTTCTGTTTTTTTCCCCCAAATTTCCAATTAATTTTCAGGAAAACGATTCCAAGACATTTGCTGAGCGTTATACGTTAAACTTTAGTTTTTCGAAGTATTCACAATTTGGACTTTTATAACATGAAGAAACCATGATTTCTTTAATTTATGAGTAAACTGAGAAACCAAAGGCAATAGGATGATTCAATTCCTAATTATATTTATTTTTTATTTTTTATTTTAATTTTGACGGTCAAAAGTCGCATGTACGCATGTGTCTATATCGGCAGCCGACATATCGGTATCGGCCATCATGTTTTCTGTATCGGCCTTTATCGGTATCGGCCAAAATTTTCATATCGGTCGGTCCCTAGTAACAGATTGCCCAATGGAATTTCGCTATTACCCTGCGGACACTCAAGTTTGTAAATTTGGAATCAGAGGATGTATGTTTTCAATAAAATTTTTTTATGTATTCAGTTTTTCATTTTATCAAAACTGATTGACTATGTAGTTTCATATACAAAAAAAAATTACGTTTGGTATGGTTCAAAACGAGTGTTTGGCTTTATGAACTGAGTTTGTCCAGTTTTGACGTCCAAATTGACAGACTTTGTGAAATTTTTCTTGTTGAAGATGGAGATGGCTAGTTTTCAAAATTTCTGGTTAACAGAAAAACCCAGCCGGACATCACAGCCGGTCCATCAAGAGCCATAGCAGATGTTACGGTTGGTGATGACTCGGATTTGGACTCATTAGACCTGATCGATGACGAGAGCGACGCGGCTTTTATGGCTGAAGACTCCGAGGAGTCAGAGGGAGAACTGCTGCCTCTGGACGAACCTGGCAAGACCAGCAACTTTGTTCTAGATCGACGCGGCCGCACGAGTAGAGAAGTCAGCGCATCGCTGACACAAATACAAAGTCAAATGACTGGGCGACGAAATGGTTTTGATCATTGATCGAAAATTATTTGATCTTATTTTATTTGTTTTGAGACCAGGTCCATCCAAGCGGACCAAACAAAACCAATTGCGGTCCAAAAATGGCACGTTGTGGGACTTCCAACTGCCGAAGGCTCCTACCGTCATCCAATTTGAGGTTGTACCAGTTAGCCCTAAAGAGGAAGCAGCAAGTAACGAGGTTTTTAATTAAATAAAAGTGAATATTTAAAGTTGAAATTTTCGGTGATATGTACATCGGACGAATTTGATGTTTTGGCCTTTAACATTCAAACAAGACGCAAACTCAGTTATCGTTTAGTTCAGACATACATAACTAGGTTGTCTTTCGTAACTCATAAACTATATATGTTGACTTGATGTGCATTTTACTTTGCAGCACATTTTACATGATAATTACCTGCCTCTGCTTTCTTCTACCAGGTAACACTAAAAATTGACCAAAAAAAAAATTTTTTTTTTGTTCCATTAGTGCACATTTTATGTCACATGCGACATTACCTAACTTAAACCTTGTTTCCATTAACAGCAATAAAGCTAACTACGATAATACAAGTTTGTGACTATACTAAGTTCCAAAGAGAGATTTGTAGTATTCTTCAAATGATGGATTTGAAAAATTAGCAGATACCGTTGATGATTACTATGGGTTAACATATTCACTACGTTCCCTTTGGGGAAAAATAATATAGTATAGATTGAGGTGAAAAATGTGGAAATTGGCATATTGGCATTGTTGAGGGAGGAGCCAAGTAAAACAAAATCCGAATTAAATGCAAAAAATATCTATAAAAGTATAAAAATATAAACAAATAAAAGTCTATTTTCGCTCTATATGTTGCATTTCTTTTACTGTTGTGAAAAATGAGTCAAAAAGTAGAATAGCCAGTGTATTGCTACACTAGACCATGGGTATCCATATCTCACAGGAGAGTTTTTAACTCATACTTATTGACCCTGGGTATTACAGCCTAGCTTGGCTTCTGTGAGATTACGAATCTCCTCACATCTACACACCTGACGATACAGAACTACCACAGAACCCCCCTTCCCAATAACACTGGACCTCCAGTGTCCACTATCAAGAGTCCACTGCATCCTCTAACTCTCAGTACAACTAACCTTAATTAAACTAGTTCGGCAGATGGCGGAAATTCAACGCCCAGGATTATTTACAACTACAGAGATTATTTACAAATAAAGAGATAATCTAACTAGCGGAGTGAGAACCCTGGAAGACCTTGAAAAAGTCTTGAGATTGGGGAGACTCGATCCGGGATTCTGCTCGCCATCTTATGTGAAAAATGAGTCAAAAAGTAGAGTAGCCAGTGTATTTCTACACTAGACCATGGGTCTCCTTATCTCACAGGAGAGTTTTTAACTCATACTTATTGACCCTGGGTATTAGAGCCTAGCTTGGCTTCTATGAGATTACGAGTCTCCTCACATCTACACACCTGACGATAAAGAACTCCCACACTATATACAGTGAGTGAGATTAACTACTGCCCGGGGATACTCACACTACCCTACCCTTACCAGTTTACCTGGGCACCCAAGTCGACTTTGGCGGTTCACCAATAAACAAAATTCCACGAAATATAATACTATAATTTTTTTGTTTTGAAAACAGGATGTAGACTGTTTACACTTAACTAGTGTATCATCTATTCGAAGTGCCGACCTTCCCACTAATTTCTAATTTTCAAATTTAATTTATTTGGATGCCCAGGTAAACTGGTAAGGGTAGGGTAGTGTGAGTATTTCCGGGCAGTAGTTAATCTCACGCACTGTACAGAAAATTTCAGCTTTCTACAGTAAGGGTATTTCCATATTAGTCCAGAATTGCAAATTGCCAATTCAAATATAAATATTGACTATGAAGTATCTGCAGGAGTGATTAGCTCAAAAATTTACAACAATATCATGATTTGCGAAATCGTGGTGTTGGCTAGAAATAATATTCTCAAAAAGTAACCAAAATTCTGCATAACTTCGTTTCTTTTGTCTGCAGCTCGTTTTGTGGAAGCTCGAATTGGCATCTCAATGACAACATGTAATCCGACACAAAAATTTCTACAAGAATATTTTAGTTTAATATTTAGTTTATATCATTGACCTAAACTTTCAATATTAACACTCACGGCTATGTTTGTTTGGTGCACTCAGGGAAAGTAAACCAATTGTGAGTTATGTTAAGGCTATTGATACCTGGATGGTCGGTTGCATCCTTTTTGTTTATGACGTTGACAGAATTTACTTTTCACACTTGGTAAAACGTAGAAATTGTTAATGACTTTACTCGTAAATATTTATTAATGATTTGATAAACAGGTTGCAATCTAAGAAAGAAGAGCAAGAAGAAATTTACGGGAAAAAGCATGTATGTTAAATTAATTAAAAATTGTTGAAAACGTACTGATTGATAAATATAACATTTCAGGATACTGGTTTAGTTCCATTCACGTCCAGAACCGATGGAAGTATAGATATTATTGAATTGTGGAATAGAAAACTGAATTCAGGTTGTAAAATTTCAAAAACTGTTAAAATTGGAGAAAATTTTCATAAAAGTAAAGCTGATGTCTATGCGCGTTACACCTCAATTATGGAAAAGTATAGCTTTATGTTCTTTTTAACAGTTATAGCCGTTTATACAGCTTTGTAAGTATATTCTTGTTCAATTTAAACATAAAAAAATGGGTATGGTGACTCAAAATAGCGACTTTCATTTTCTACTACAGGTATTGAACTTGGCTGCTCTTGTGTGCTAAATATTTTGACTGGAAGGTGAGTGAGGCTGACAACAATGTAGATGGTAGTAGTTCGGAACAGGGACTCTAATCATATTGTTTTCGACAAAAGTTCATAATCACAAAAATTGATAAAACAAATGTTCATAATTAGTTAATTCAGCGCAGTAATTCATTGATGCTGCATCGATTCTGGGAACACTACCAAACGGAAAATGTCTAGAAGAAAGGTTGCAATTTCATTTCACCAGTCTTAATAGTTTCTACACTTTGTTTAATAGTGTAGTATAATTTTTTGACTAGCAACAGCAATAAAATGTGAATGGAGATGCCTCCTTATCAAAGCTGGGCAAAATACAGGGTTCGAGTAATTTCAAAATACTTCTGGAAAATACTGGAAAAAGTGATTTCAAAATAAGATATCAAAATAAAATACTTGAATTTTGCAAAAATACAATACTGAAAATACACTCCCAAAATACTCAGTTTTGTGTATTTGAAATACAATTTGTATTTTGTAAATACATTTGCATTTCCACGCACTACTGAAACGCCAATCGACACTGAAATGTTCCTCTGATTGATTCCTTAACGCCAAAGGTCGGCTTTTTACCTCGGGCACCGCACCCGCTCCTGTTCCCTATTTTTTAGCTTTTGGGCTGCGTTCTGGCTCCCGCTCGGCAGAATTTTTTCTCTTGAGCTCCCGGTCCCAAGATTTTTTTCGCGTTTGCTCCCGCTCCCACGATTTATTATCTTGCGCACCGCTCGGGCTCCCGCTTTCAATGTTTTTACTCTTGTGCTCCGCTCGGGCTCCACAAAACTCAATGGGCTCAGGGCTCTTAGAAGACATTTTCTGGCGCACAAACGCCTATCCCAAACTAACCCAACTTGAGAATTTTTTAAAGTTTCCCCAACCCAACTTCGGAATTTTTTAGTCTCCTCAACCCAACCTAACTTAAAAGCTCTTTCAACGCTTCATATCTCAACCTTAGCGGTTGGGGCGGCCCATGACTGGTCCTGTTCATGTTTATTTGTCAATTCTCCCGCCATAGATTAACTCGCACCCGGTTTAGTGATATCTCTATCTTACCTTTGTCGTATACCGTGTCGCCACCATGACGTATTGTGTCGTTCATGGGGCATTTAAGATTTGTTGAAGCATAATGCAAAGAAATTTCCTGTATAGCTTCGCTCAGAGGATCTTTGTATTATCTCTAAATTGAAAATTTAACTTAAAATTTTTAAATCACCTATCCTTTACTTATTCAAAAATTGAAAAGCTTAACTTTTGTGAGTGAAGACAAAAGAAACGAGAAAGAGAGAGAGAGACATCATCACTAAATGTTTTCATTCAAAGCATTCTCGCTTTGTGTCTCTCTAGCAACGCTTGAGAGATGCTTAGATGAACTCTAAATTGAATAATCTATCCGTCCTGTAAAGGATACGGATTAGTGGTGAGTGCCTGTACAGGTAGCCTGAAAATGCCTGTGCCTGTGCCTGCAGGCGTAGGCCAGGCGGGCAGTCAATAATAGAGAAAGTAACAGACATGGGCCAGGCGGGCGACTTATGTCATTGGCACAGGCCAAGCAGGCATATCCATTTTTTTCTACAGGCGTCTGTAGGTGCCTGTGTAAAGTTTACACAATGTGTGGTCCGATGCATTTTCAGAACCAAATCTTTTCCATAATTTTCATTTTGTCTCACCACTGCACTACAGTTGTAGTGGAAATACTGATACTGTAGTGAAAAGTTTGGGGCATGAAACATATGAAGTCATACAGGCACAGGCGCGACCGGGCGTACTTTCTGTGAACCACAGGCCAGGCGGGCATGACACATATGAAGTCTTGCAGGCACAGGCACAGCCGGGCATACTTTCTCACAGGCACATGCCAGGCGGGCATACTTTCTCACGGGCACAGGCCAGGCGGGCATTAGAAAACCTTGCAGGCGCTCACCTCTAATATGGATAAGTGAAAGTGATGACTAAACCCGACGTAAGTAGGGAAAATATTTCCTTTCTTTTATGCCGCAGTCTCAAACCATTTGGATAAAAGTATCTTTTTACCATTATTTTGGCTGAATCAGCCAAAATACAAACTACAAAATACACGGATTTCACTCCACCCAAACTACAAACTACAAAATACAAATTGTATTTAAAATACAGTATTTTCAAACTACATGTATTTTGCCCAGCCTTGCTTCTTATTAGAGGAAGACTCTCAATGATTTTGCGTTCGACGGCACAACCTAGTGCAACTCTACAACATATATAGAAATCAATAAAATGTCAGAAGAGATGTTACTAAGGATGGTGAATTGTATACTTCAGACATTTCTAGTCCGTAACTTTTAGTACAACTCCATTACAACAAATCTGGCTCGGATCACAACCATTTAGTGGATCCTGGCGAGCGCGATTTACGACTATTTGTGGACACTTTAAACGAAAAGCAAAGAAAAATCTTTCTATAAATTATTCAATAAATCATTTCCGAAATTTTAGATTTATAGATTTACTTGTTTATGCACTTTTGGATTGATGACCATTATAAACTTTTGCATTTATGACCATTATGAACTTTTGCTTTATAAAGTTTTGGTTGTTGGACTTTTGGATTATGAACTTTTACACGTATGAACTTTTGGTTTATGAACTTTCGGTGGGAAGAAATATCATAATTATAAAAAACTTGCATATTAATTTCTGCTTAAGGGAATTTCACTTGCCTCGTGCCAGAAATTATTTTTTGCCATAAAGTTTTGGTATTGACTAACTTTGAAATATTAATATTGAGAAAATTAATTTAATTAATGAAGCCTCCTTAAAAAAATTAGAAACATTTGAATTTTTTTCTTATGTGCGGTAAAAAAATACATCTATAGTTTGTATAAGGTTGTTTGAAATTTTTATTGAATAAATATTTGGAAATCCCGCAGACTTGTTTTCGGTATTTCTGCTCACTTGAACTAGAACTCGCTATTTTTATGTGCACGTGTCCACAACCTTTTCTGGCAGCTGGTAGCAGCGGGGTTGTACTACTACGCATACTTTGTATACTTTACATAAAAGCGGGTGAGTTATTGACATTTACCATACTCTGGTGGGAAAACCTTATCGGCGTCTTTGCATATCATGGCATGAGTCCTGGCACCAATTCACGAAGATACGAGCAGTGAGGCCTAGTCAAAGTACTTAAGCTGACAGGAATAGGTATTGGTGAGGCCACTTAAAGTCTATGCAGGCTCTGAAGTCCTGTGAGCAAGGCTTCAATCCACCAGAAGTCATGACCTGAGTAAGGGTGATGAGACTAATGGTCGTTCACACACACAAAATAATAGGGAGAAGAATAGTGACAGAGACGAAAGGTTACGTTTTACAATACTTTTTATTGAATCAAAAACGAACACGAAGAGAAAGAATACTTTTGAGTTCCTCCGAGCAATAACCTTGGGCTCAATGAATGACTGTCCGGACCCTAGGTCTGTTAGGTTCGGAAGTCTGGAGAGAACTTAACTTTTCAAATGACAAAATAAAAAGTTAAACTTAAATTAGATTTTAGCTTAGACCTAGGTAGGGGGTTACGGAACAATCTTTCCCAGCAGTTTTTTCCAAGATTATTTTGCTTGGAATTGAAAGTTGTTGGGATTGGTTGGTAGATTTTAAGGAGGAGGATTTCCCTTAAAGCACTGAAAAATCCAATGTCACAATTCCTGTGCAGTGCTAGATTATTAGTCTAGCTCAAGGAATGCCACTGATCCAAGCTGAGTAACCATAATCCTTGAGTAACTCTTGTCGGAATTGTTTCAGATTTCGAAGCAAGATTGATAATGTATTAACTATCAACATCTGAATGGGTAATAACTTCGTAAGAATTTATAATTACCTCCAGAAGCCAACATAAACATAACGAGGGCAGACAAAAAACATAAACTATACTAAAAGCCAACATAATAAATACTAAAACCAATATAACGGAGACTAATAAACTAACCGTATGTGTTTCTTAGCACCAAGTGAGCCGACATGCCAGCAGAGACAGAAAACTTTCTCAAATTCGTCTGCAACAGCAAATGTGTCTAGACTCAAGAGTAGTAGATGAAAAATAACAAAAGCTAAGTCACTACCATTTCATATCAGGCAAACTCTAAAGCTAAAAAGTTAATTGTTACAAAATTGTTCTCCATAAAAATTCCTTTCACTGATAAGTTCTCTTCTGAAATTTACTCACTAGGGTCAGTTGTTTCAAACTTAGAGTAATAATACTAAAATAATTAATTATAGTAATTATAGTAATTATTATAGTATTATTACTCTAAGGTTTGTAGGATTCATCATTCCCGTCTCTATGACCTAAAAGGTCAAGGGAATGATGAATCCTATTCCGAAATAACCCAAAATAGGTAAGATGGAGAGTGATCTTTATTAGATCCTCTCAGTTCAACAAGGAAAGACAGACTGACCAAGGAGTAATCCCTTGGTCAGATAATAATATTCATTTAAATTATAAATTTAATTATAAAGCGACTCCAGTCGCTACACCATCCTCCCTCTCCCCTGTGGTGGGTGGTGTTCCTCTTCTTAGCCGTTGCCCGCATTCTTCTAATTGAAGCTCACGCTCCTGTGACGACGACTTTGCTTCCTAAATGTCGAAATTCCTCATCTGGAACATAAATCTCCATGGTGTCCTCATAATTGCTCGTTCTAATTGTTTAACTTCTCTTGCTAGAGCTCCGCCTCCATGACTTCCCTATTCAGCGTTTGTTCCATAATCTTGGAACAGAATTCTTCAAAACGCTGGAAAGCCATGCTCTTTGGCTTTAGTAGGTTTGCTATTTAATGAATGTCAACTTCATCAATAACCCCTTTAAGAATGACTCCAATTCTTACTTCAAAGACTGTCGAAGTCTTTCATACACAAGTCATTCTCAATTCTATGACNAATGACTCCAATTCTTACTTCAAAGACTGTCGAAGTCTTTCATACACAAGTCATTCTCAATTCTATGACTTGGCCAATGTTAATACTTACTCAATTGTAAGTTCTTAGTTTTTTTCAAAACATTTTTTGGAAGAATGGTCTACTTCCGCTTCTATAATTTTTAGACTGAATCTCAATCCATGAAAAATCATAAATTACAATTATCTTTGCAATTCTCCATCACACCTCTTCACAAAGTCAGATTCTTTGACTTCTGTGATGATTTGTCCATCATACAATGATTTCATTGTATCATCTCCATTACTAATTTGTCCATTTCGGACTAAACTCATATCGATGAATCTAAGACTGTTACTAAGTCTCTTCATATTTACTAGTTTTCGTAGAATTAAGACTCTCAAAGCCTTACCTATTTGCTCATGTCATTGCATTTTAAATGCCTCTTATCAATTACATCAATTTTTCCTTACTGATCCACCCAACTTTTCGAAGGCTAGGTTGACCCTGAAGGATAACGTATTTAGCCCAGTTAACCTTTACCATAGGTCGCTATAGCTATTCAATACATTAATCAAATTTCCCTAACTTCCATTAATTTCAAAACTCTACAATATTATTTCACTATAGTAACCGTAATTACTCTGCTTAACTCTTGTAGGATTTAGACTAAATCCTTAGAGTTTCTCAATTATTCTATTTCCGATACAAAAAGTGAATGTTGCGATTGCTTGATCGTGAAATCAACGCAATTGCCTTTTTGCCTTCTGCAATTATCTAAAAATATTTCTAATCCACATAATAATTCTAATGATTTAGGATTTAGACTTAATCCTCACAATCTTCTAAAAACCATATTAAACTGTTCTCTGCGATATCTTATGCTTAACGTAGCTAGATCATCGCTAAACCAAAATGTTTGAATACCATT
>NIPM01000057.1:0-17347 GCA_002738285.1 Holacanthella duospinosa
TAATACATATTTAATGCTGAAACAACTAATTTAGAAGCTAGAAAATGATATTATTATTCATATTCCATTGATTGACTATTGGTTAAATGAGCAAGTAGTTCCAACTTCAAACTGAAGTATTTCGATGAGGGACCAATCTGGCGCCTTGATGCTGATTTCCAGCACCATGTATCCCTATGCCAATTAAACAGTAACTAAAATTAATTCCTGGAATTTCCCAAATTAAAATAAAATCAATTATTATATTTTCCCTAACTGCCGATTTTAATTAACCGACCGGGCATTTAAGGATTAACAAGATATTATAATCGAATTGAAATACTAATCCATGTTCAATTTCGGTTTCACTCTTATATGTGGGTGTCTCAACTTTAAATATATTTTAATAAGTATAATATATATAAATCCTAAATTTTTCGTCGATGAAGCTGATTCTGTTGAAATGCAGTTCCGCCCATGTTCCTGATAATTATAAATTGTTTTGATTTTGTGAAATAAAATGCGCATTTACAATTTGTTCTACAGTTGTAAGCTAAAGTCAAAATGAAAACAATGTTCTTTATTTCTATTGTGCTTATGAACATAGCCAATAAGTTCATTATGCCTTAACCTTGCGCTGGAGGACAGTTAGCTATTTGGTTGGGCTCTACCGAGAAGTTAACTAGTTTAGAATGCTAAAGTTTGCCTAAAGCTCAAAGTGAGCACCTAATTTCAGATCAACATGCTATTCAAAAATTTTTTACCAATTTCCAACTCCAGAACTTGAATTATTTGCGCTAGTTGTACACCATATATGTCCCACTATACTGCCAATNCAGTTAGCTATTTGGTTGGGCTCTACCGAGAAGTTAACTAGTTTAGAATGCTAAAGTTTGCCTAAAGCTCAAACTGAGCACCTAATTTCAGATCAACATGCTATTCAAAAAATTTTTATCAATTTCCAACTCCAGAACTTGAATTATTTGCGCTAGTTGTACACCATATATGTCCCACTATACTGCCAATTGACATCATGCGCAATTGATTTGACATCAATTTAACTTTTTTCTCTAATTTTTAATCTAATTTCACTCAATTTTACTGAAGTATTTTAAATTTTGTACTTAGCAATTACTAAAAATGCGATTTAATGCGACAATTCTGGAAAATGCGTTTTAATGCGACTAATGCGATACATATTTACATCATTCGGTTGCATTATTTATAATTCGTGGAGAAACCAGTTATCAATATGCCAATCAAGGGTTATTTGTAAAATGCGATTTAGTGCAAAAATTGCATTTGGTCGGCCTTGCTTATAAGTTTACTTTAGAATGTCTGTTCGTGTAACGTGTCGTTCTTTAGTAACGCGTCGTCTCCGAACTACTTCATTTGTATCATAAAATTTACTTACAAAATTGCGTGAGCTGTAAGTTATAATATTTTGTAACAAATTCATTTCATTTGTTACAAAAGTTTACGTAAAAATTGCGTACTAGCATACAGTAAGTCTTCACAATTGTATTTTACGTTATTTTTATTATTACTTACTTACTTACTATATTTTTACAATTACTTAAATTTTGCATTCGGTACAAATTTAAAGTAATGTTTTCGGTGGTTTCTGGGCAATATTGATAACAATTATTAATTGAAAAAAAAATTTAGAAATTTTTTTTGACCTCCACTTTACCGATGATAAAGTTCTAAACTACTGTTGAGTTTGAATAATAAATCATACAATCACAAGGCTAGATTGGGTTCATTATCAAGTTTATTGTAATTGACAGTAGTACGAAAACTAAATCCGTTTTTACATTAGATTGTTGAAATCGATGCCCTGCATAAATCTTATTCTTTTTGCAATTTCACTAATATCTTATATTCAACGCTCCATCAAAGTTGATGTNAAACTACTGTTGAGTTTGAATAATAAATCATACAATCAAAAGGCTAGATTGGGTTCATTATCAAGTTTATTGTAATTGACAGTAGTACGAAAACTAAATCCGTTTTTACATTAGNCCAGTTATCAATAGGCCAATCAAGGGTTATTTGTAAAATGCGATTTAGTGCAAAAATTGCATTTGGTCGGCCTTGATTATAAACAATGAGAAGGGCTTATTTGTAGAATAGCCACCCTCCTCCCTCTGGCATTTTGGTAACTGATACGTTAATCCACTGGGAATTTAGCGTCGATTATGAATCTGACATTCATTGTTGGCGGTAAAGTCAAATTTTGCAAAAAATTAACAAATTTGTGCCAAAAAAAAAAAAATTTTTTTTTAGAATATGACTTAATCTTACAGGCCTAAACGAATGGATTTTCTTCCATCCTTTTCTAAAATCTCAAATACACAAAAGTTTATTTATTTTTAAATCTGACGATTTAGGAATACGCTCAAAAGAGTCTGCTTTATCCACTGACCATCTTGCTTGACCTTTAGAGGTCATCAATTTGGCGTGATAAATCAAAAACTTTTAAATCCATGCCATGGTGGGTAAAGGTTTTCGGTATACCAGTGGCCTAAGCGAATGAAAAATATCCGTCCTAGAAATGGTAACTACTAGGAGCGCCTAAGAAATTCCCACAGCCACCCCTTGCGTCCCTACATCCTCGCTGGATTCCCACAGCCCTCCCGCGGATTCCCACAGCCCTTCCGGACATTTCCGCATTCATCCCATGCATTCCCGCATTTCCCCTGTCATTCCCACAGCCCTGCCATACATTCCCACAGCCCTCCTTGAAATTCCCATAGCCCTCCCGGATATTCCCACAACCCTCCCGGATATTCCCTCAGCCCTCTCGGACATTCCCGCATTCCTCCCATGCATTCTCGCATCCCACTGTCATTTCCACAGCCCTCCCGTACAATCCCATAGCCCTCCCGGACTTTTCCCTATTTCTCCCGGAATTCCCACAGCCCTCCCGGACATTTCCGCATCCCTCCCATACATTCCCGCATTTTTCGTCATTCCCAAAGCCCTCCCAAGCATTTCCACAGCCCTCCCTGAAACTCCCAAAGCCCCCCGTGCATTGCCACAGCCCTCCCGCGTAATCCCATAACCCTCTCTGACATTCCCGCAGCCCTCCCATATATTCCCACAGCCCTCCCGGATATTCCCACATGTGCCCACCTGCGCTCGATGGGTCCTTGCCTACTGAGGCTAATGGGGGTTTTGATGTATGCTGTCAAGTCGAATTTTTTAAGCAAAAAGAATATTTTTTCAATTTCTTTTTAATTTTAATTATTTATATTATTTAAATATTTATAAGCAATGAGATGTAGAGGATGCAATTTCTTAAGATTTTTTATGGGTTTAGGCCATTAGGTTTTTTTAGGTTTAGGCTGTTAGGTTTCATTAGGTTTAGATTGTTTAGTTTTCTTTAGGTTTAGGTAGGTAGGTTTTCTTTAGATTTAATTTGTTAGGTTTCTTGTAGGGTTAGGTTAGGTTTTTTTAGGTATAGGATGTTAGGTTTTTTTTTAGTTTTAGGTTGTTAAATTTTCCTTTAAATTTTTTACCTTTAGGTTTGCTTTTAGGTTGTTAGGTCACTAGTTTCTCTTTAGGTTAATTAGGTTGTTACATTTTCTTTAGGTTTAGGTTGTTGACATCCAATGATTGATGTCAGAATCCTAATCTGCATGAAATTTCTGGTCGATTCACGTATAACTTGCTGAAATCCCGACCAATACCATTGGGTATGTCATGCTAAAAACAAAAAAATTTTTTTTTGGCACAAATTCACAAAATTTTTGCAAAATTTGACTTGATCCCCAACAATGAATGTCAAATTCGTAATCTACGATAAATTTCCAGTCGATTAACGTATCACTTACTTGAATTCCATAGAGGGACTACACTACAAATGTTCCATGAAAAGTCATGAAAATGCAAGAGGAGAAATGTTAGGGAATTCGAAGTGCAGAACAGTGACGTCATTCCCAGACAATTTTATTCTCAAAACCATCCATATGTTGTACTGCCACCTGCCACCCCCTGTCCTCAACAGTTATTGAACTTTGATAAAACTACATTATTGATGAAATTATTTATTTATTTATTTAGAAGAGCTATTTAATGACACAAGGTACCATAAAAGAAATTTTCGAAAAAAATTATTTCGTAGAGTTATGGCATTTTTTCCAAAAATCTTCTAACCCGAGGAGCATGGGCAACTACATAAAGATGATGTCCATTTTGGTTATGTTCCCATTGACTTAATTTTAGAACGTGACAAGCCGACTAGTAGGGCATGTTTTTCCAATAAAGAATTTTAGCGTGGATCTTCACCATTATATTTGCGCAGGCGCAAAACCTAGGGTATGAAATTCCATATGCAAGGTTGGTAGTTGTGACTAAGGTAGGCAGAACAAATGGTCTAATTAACTTCAACTTTCTTCTCAATTACACTAATATTGAGGCAAATTAATGCTACACTGAGAGCAACATCCGTATTGCAGCAGCGAAGTCGCCGAGAGTGACACTAAAATAATCTAATATAGACAATGCCTAGAGTTGGCTACTTTTCATGAAAAGTTATTATAATGGCCTAATTCCCGTAATTGTATAGAGCGCCTGATAGTATTAAGGCTCATAGTACTTTGAGATTATAGAAAATTTACGGGAACGAAAATGATAGAAAAGTTGTGATAGAATTAACAGCTGTCTATTCCTAACCAAAATGTGTAAGGAAGATTATCAAGGGGACAACTAGCCTGTGTTCATAAAGTCACTACACAGTTGAGAAAATGAGTTCCCATCCCCACAACTCCTCTCAAACAGAATTTTTTCTCTTGAGTTTGAGTGGAGAGGATTGCATTGAGGGACTATGACATTTAATGCCTCTGAGTAGATTAGAACTAGCCGGAGCCCGTAGTTTTTTCAACCAATCAGAGAACTCCAAAATGAGTCCCGTTTCATAGTTATATTAATCTCATAGTCTGATAGTCTTACAGTACTATGAAGCGTTCTATACAATTGCGGGAATTGGGCCAATATCTTCTCAATAGTATACTTTACTTTATAAGTTAGCGAAACTGATGGAGAATGACTCTCCGCCAAGGCTTGAAACAGTGATTAACCAAAAAATATGGTCTCTGGCGGTGTATGATCCCACGTCATGGGTTTTCCAGACGTAATGCACTATCATTTGTGGTATGGAGCAGATTAGGAAAATAAGCCTGACTAAATGATGATCTTACCAGTTATCACCAGCAAGTCTTTTGCTGGTGAGGGATTCATCATCTGTGCTTATTCTCATCGCATAGACGGGGGAAGACTTTATCGGTTACAAGAATATATGTTCACTATACCTCAAAACATTAGACGAATCGTCCTTAGTTTCAATAAAGAGATTATTTAGTCGATGCCACTTTTCGTAGTCGTACGACCTTACTTTCGTAGGGTTCATACAGGCAAAATTAGCCAACTTAGAGGCGCGTTAATAAACACGTAAACATTCGAAACGCCTTTTCTATTGCAGGTTTCCTAACGTTTGGTAATGAAGAATTCTTCGCAGGATCCTTTAAGACTATCTAATGGAAACCGGTAAATTTGTTGTAAACTATAAATTTAATAACACCCCGTCACCATCTTTGCAGTCCCAATTGCGTCCTGATGATTATGAAATAACAATTTAATTATGCAAAATTCTACCGGAACACTTAAAGGAAGTTTAATACGGTCTCAATTGTAATTATTCGTAGTTGAAGACTGTATTACAATGAAATGTGGTAACAAGTGCAACTTGAATAAATAACTAACATGATTAAAAATTTTCGGGTTATTTAGGTGTACGAATCCAAGGATGAAGAAATATCTACAAACCAGAAGCTGTGTTTTTGACACAAGCTGATAAATGTAAGCATGATCCGATGTTATTGCCGTTTAGATTTCGAGCAATCTACAATGACATTTTGTAAACCCAAATTCGTATGTAAAATTTTCTATACTTTATTACCTTAATAACGCAAAGTTATTTTACGGAATCAGAAAGACTGACGTGGTCTACTGATATATAACTGATATTCATAACTGATCTAATCTACTGATATTCATTGATTTATAAGTGAGAATTTTGATCTCAAATCATCTTGTACTTTTTTGTACAAGATGACTGCGGTAACTACGGGAGGGCTGCAGGAACCCACAGGTGGGAAATGTACGAGAAGACATGGGAGGGCTGTGGAACCCAAGTTATAGTGCAAATGAGGCAAGAAAGCCTGTGATAGCAAATATTTGCTATCGCGTAGGGTATAATGGAACGAAAAATTACAGCACAGCGGGTCTTGTAGCCTCCACACAATTAAAACTTCTAGAGGAGGCAATGGCACATACGAAACGTTGAGTGATGTTTTTAAGTCAAGAAAGCGATTTTAGGCAAACTCATTAAATTCGAGGAGTTTCCTGGACTTCAGTCATGTGATTTAATACTCACTCCAAAGCAGAGATGGCTTAATGACCTATGGATGGTCAGGGTAGCGGACCGCCGCTCTGGGGGGGNGAAGTTTTTGAGGAAAAATGAACTTGTAATAATTCATATTCCAGAAAAGGAGCTTTCTGTATACAAATTCATTGCATATTCAATAATATACACATAATAATATACATATAATATTGACTGCAAAACGGTACAAGTTTATATACATTTTTATTACGGAATTTGTTTCTTGTAATAAAGAAATATGTTGCGGAATCGACAGATTTGGCTGCCAAAAATTAATCACGAAAGTCACGGGATTTTCATGATCCAATCCCGTAACTTTCGTGAGTAGAAATATGCATCGTGATCCCATGATTCGTGATTACGTGATTGAATGCCCTCATCTATAAGTTAGAGATAAAATGAGAGTAATTTCCTCCCCGCCATTTTGAATGACGGAGATGACTATTATAGAACCAACTAAACTTTATGTTGCGTGTGCGTAGATTTTTACGGACTGACTAAAAAACTTACCGGTAAGCTTGACCGAACTCCTTACCACAACTAAAACATTAAACTTCTTCTTCAGACGTGGAAACGTCTGTTTCTGGTTCACTTTCACTGCCGAGAGTGATAACTAAGCTTACACAGCATAGTTCAGCCACCAATTGGTTAATACGGTTGGATTCTACCAAAGGGGCCGCAGTAAATTTTTCTGTTTTTCTCCATAAGGGTGAGTACAAAAATTCATTTCCAAATTAAATTTTTTTTTCAAGTACTATATGACCGATAAAATGACCTAAACTGAAGTTGTACAACATGTTAAGCTGAGTAATATTTCCTTATGGTGATTTTTTCTGTGATGACGCTTCGAGGTCACAGGTCAAGGTCAAAACCTGGGTCCCCTATAAGTGATAAATTAACACTAATAGAAGTCATTCAGACTGTTAAACTGAAGAGTAACTTTTCTCTAAGAAATTTTTTTCTGAAATGATCCATAGAAGTCACAGGTCAAGGTCAAACCTTTGGTCTCTCACAAGTGATGAAATGATGCAAATAAAAGTTGTTCAGAATGTTAAACCGAGTAACTTTTCCTGCTTATATACCCAATGGGTATCCAGTTCTAGTAGGTAAGCATTGCCTTTTTCTTAATTTAGTTTGACCTTGACCTATGACCTCGATGGATCATCACAGGAAAAAATTTCACATGGAACAGTTACTCAAGTTTAACATTCTGAACAACTTTTATTTAGGTCATATCATCACTTGTGAGAGACCAGAGGTTTGACCTTGACCTGTGACCTCGATGGGTCATTTCAGGAAAAATATCTCAGCAAAAAGTTACTCAGTTGAACATTCTGAACAACATCTGACGAAGAAGTTTAATGTTTTAGTTGTGGTAAGGAGTTCGGTCAAGCTTACCGGTAAGTTTTTTAGTCAGTCCGTAAAAATTTACGCACACGCAACGTAAAGTTTAGTTGGTTCTATAATACAACATTTTGGTTGGTGTTGTTGGTGGTGGTAGTGGGGATGGGGATTGGGGAAGATGGCGTGAGAGTTGGCAGTAGAGGGGGTGAGAGATAAAAACTGCAACAGTTAATTAGTGGTGGTTGTGGAAATGACGAGGAGAGGTTGTGAGTATGTCTCGTCTCTTTTCTTATTTAGTGGATCTAAGTTTGACAGATAACTTTTTTATGCTTGTATGAACCAAAAATAGAGTAAAAGTTTTATGGATTTGTAGGTAACCTTTTCTCCCTCGTTGACCCTTTTGTCATCGAAATTAAAAGGACCTGAAAAAAAAAACCAAGAATACTCCATTCCTAAAATTAAACCTTTTTCGAGTTTGAAGGGTGAGTATGATAATTTTAACAATGTTTCCAATCAATAGCTTTGGCTTTTGAGAAGCAGTTGTTCGGACTCTTTATTTTCGTCCCAACATTCCATTTGTAATACTGGACGAGACAACTACATCTAAAATTTGAAATCAGTTCGTGTTGGAAGAGGCCGAAAAGACAAAATTTGAATAATTAAGTGAACGAATAGTGGATATTTTCCGGAAGTTATAATGTTGTAGACTTTCTGACTCGTTAAACAAGCTGTTGTGAACGGAAAAGGTGGGAAAAACTTACATTTGAGTAATTTGACGAATGAAAGGTAAGCAAATTTTTACTTTTTAAAATCTGAGAATACAAATGACCACATGTATTTACGAATGATCACATGCATGTGGTCATTTGTAAATACATACAATGCAACGGATGACAGTATTCAGCGTGGTTATAAGGTTTCACCTCTGCGCCGCTCACGCACGATTCTCACGTTGCTCATTCAATTTAACAAAGCTATACGACTGTGACAAGGAGACTAGTTAATTTCTGATGACTCCTGTACTGCTTTGGGTAATATTCCGAATATTTTAGTTTTGCGAGGCTCAAGCACAACTCTCACGCCGCTCACTCATTCCGCATAGACATACAAATTCTGTAAAAGACTGGCATATTTCCGATGAAAATTGTAGTGCTCCAGGAAATATATCAATGTTTCAGGTTTGCGCCGCTCACGCATGACTATCACGCTGCTCATTCATATTTAACAAAGCTGTACGACTGTGGCAAGGAGACACTAGTTAATTTCTGATGACTCCTGTAGTGCATCGGGTAATATCCCGGGTATTTTAGTTTTGCCCGGCTCACGAACGGCTCTCACGTCGCGTACTCATTCCGCATAGAAATACAAATCCTGTAAAACACGGGTGAATTTCCGATGACTATTGTAGTGCTCCATGAAATATGTCAATGTTCAAGGTTTGCGCCGCTCACGCACGGCTCCCACGCCGCTCATTAGTATTTGGCAAATCTGTACGACTGTGGCAATGAGACACTAGTTAATTTCTGATGACACCTGTAGTACATCTGGTAATATCCCGGATATTTTAGTTT
The DNA here is from genome assembly GCA_002738285.1 of Holacanthella duospinosa. Taxonomy (NCBI): domain Eukaryota; kingdom Metazoa; phylum Arthropoda; class Collembola; order Poduromorpha; family Neanuridae; genus Holacanthella; species Holacanthella duospinosa. The sequence continues at coordinate 9,343 of NIPM01000057.1, forward strand.
TGCGCGGCTCACGCACGGCTCTCACGCCGCTCACTCATTCCGCATAGAAATACAAATTCTGTAAGACTGGTATATTTCCGATGACTCTTGTAGTGCTCCAGGAAATATCCCAATGTTTCAGGTTTGCGCCGCTCACCTATGGCTCTCACGCCGCTCACTCATATTTCACATAGGAATACGCATTCTGGAAGAGACGGGTATATTTCCGATGACTACTGTAGCGCTTCAAGAAATATCCAAATGTTTCAGGTTTGCGCCGCTCACGCGCGACTTTCACCCCGCTCACTTATATACCATAAAGTGGTACGAATGTGGCAAGGAGACTGGGAAATTTCTCGTGACTCCTGTAGTGCTCCAGAATAGGACCCAGATGTTTTAGTTTTGCGCCGCTCACGCTGCTCACTCATACTCCGCAAACCAAAACAAATATGTCAAGGAGACTCGGGCTCTGGGGATTTACCCCAGAGACTATCCAGATGTTTTGCTTTCAAAAAATTTTAAGAGCGATGACGAGACTCGAGTTAATGTCCCGATGTCTCGTGGAGAGCTCTTGGGATTTATTTCAGAGACCATCAAATTGCTTTGCTTTCTAAAAATTTTAAGAGCGATGACGAAACTCGGGTTAATGTCCCGATGTCTCGTGGGGAGCTCTGGGGATTTATCCCAGAGACCATCAAAATGCTTTGCTTCTTGAAAATTTTGAGAGCGGTGACGAGACTGGGGTTAATGTCCCGATGTCTCGTGGAGAGTTCTGGGGATTTATCCCAGAGACCATCAAATTGCTTTGCTTCTTAAAAATTTTAAGAGCGATGACGAAACTCGGGTTAATGTCCCGATGTCTCGTGGGGTGCTCTGGGTATTTATCCAAGAGACCATCAAAATGCTTTGCTTCCTAAAAATTTTAAGAGGGATGACGAGACTCGGGTTAATGTCCCGATGTCTCGTGGGGATCTCTGGGGATTTATCCCAAAGACCGCCGTTAAGTTTTGATTTATAATTTTTTTTATTTTAATGAAGCGAATTGGGTCAATATCCCGATATCTACTGAGAAAGCGTTGGAGATTTGTCCCAGAGACTATTCACAAATTTTGTTTAAAAATTTTCTTATTTTTTTAATTTTTATGAAGAGAATCGTGTGAATACCCCAAATATCTACTGAGAACACTGGAAATTTGTCCTAAAGTCCTTTCACAAATTTTGTTTTAAAAATTTCTATTGGTTTTGATGACGAAACTCGGATGTATGTCCCGATGTTTCAGAGAAAGCTCTGGGGTTTGTTCCAGAGACCGCCAATAGGTAAGGGTTGAAACGAATCCGAATGGCGAAAAATGGAGATAATTGAGATGGATTGTGTGGAAAGGGTTGAAACGAGTCCGGATGGGGGGAAATGAATAAAATTGAGTGGGACGGGGAAGTAAGGTGCGAAACGAGTCCGAATTGCGAAAAATGGAGATAATTGAGCTGGATTGTGTGGGAAGAGTCGGAACGAGTCCGAATGGAAGGAAATGGATAAAATTGAGCGGGACGGGGATTTAAGGGTCGAAACGAGTCCGAATAGCGAAAAATGGAGGTAATTGAGCTGGATTGTGTGGGAAGGGTCGGAACGAGTCCGAATGTTGGAAAATGGATAAAATTGAGCGGGACGGGGAGATAAGGGTTGAAACGAGTCCGAATGGCGAAAAATGGAGATAATTGTGCTGGATTGTGTGGAAAGGGGCGGAACAAGTCCAAATGGGAGAAAATGAATAAAATTGAGCGGGATGGAGATTTAAGGGTTGAAACGAGTCCGAATAGCGAAAAATGAAAATAATTGAGCTGGATTGTGTGGGAAGGGTTGGAACGAGTCCGAATGGGGGGAAATGGATAAAATTGAGCAGGACGGAGATTTAAGGGTCGAAACGAGTCCGAATAGCAAAAAATGGGGATAATTGAGCTGGATTGTGTGGAAAGGGTCGGAACGAATCCGAATAGGGGGAGATGGATAAAATTGAGCGGGACGGGGAGTTAAAGGTTGAAGCGAGTCCGAATGACAAATAATGTGGATAATTCAACTGGGTTGTGTGGGAAGGGTCGAAACGAGTCCAAATGGGAACAAATGGAGAAAATTGAAGGGTAAAATGAAGGAAAGATTCAAATGAGACCGAATGGGAATAAATGGAGAAAATTAAGTGGGACGGAGAGGAAAGAGTCGGAACGAGTCCGAATGAAGATGAATGTGGAAAATCGAGTAGCATGAGGTCCGAATGAAAAAATAGAAAAATGGTTTTGGTAGGGTGGAAAAACTAGGATCAACTCCTAATGGAGGGAAATTTGTGAAAAATTTGGAACAAGTCCGAATTGGAAAATTGGAGAAAATTTTATGTATGTTTGTAAGTTTTTTTTTATATAACTTATACATAATAAAGATTTCTTCCAATGCAGCATAGATTTTATTTAATTTATATTAAAAGTTGAAAATTAGTTAAATGCAATTTTTGAAGTTACTTGTCTATAATAAGCAAAATTTTTTACCATTTGGGTCCATTGCAGAATGCTTGACGAGTCAAGAATTCTCGATATTAATTTTAAGTTTACTTAAATTGTCCAGTGTTAAAATCTGATACAAAGGAACTGATCGGCCTCTACTCCTGAACTAGCTTGTGATGATAAGAACTAAGAATATGCCCGTTCCAAATTTTTGGTTCCAGACAATTCAGAATTACCGAATAAAGGTTTAACTCTATACATTACGAAGTGTCCCTTTTACCCTCCTTGTTGAAAAGCCATTTAACCCGAAAGGTCAAATTACCATTATCATTGTTTTTTTTTGTTAACTGCCAAAGTCAGCAGTCCATTTTAAACTCCTACTCATTGAGTCTATAGAATGAAACACTGTTAAGTCTTCTACATGTTAAAATATTTAATTTATTACTAAGTTGCATTATATAAGAAAAAAATTAGAATCAGATAGCAAGCGGTCATCCATTTAATCTAAATTCATGTGTTTTGATATTTTCTTAAGTCTTTCCTCTTCTTGGTTCCATTCGGAAAAATATTTTCCTCGTTGATAAGTCACAATTTGTGGATCGAAAATTTTATTCAATGCCAAGTCTCCAATCCCAGGAACACGGGACAACGCTACATATATTAACGACGGGGAAAGTTTATAATAGAGAGAATCCCTGGTGTTTTCATCCGGAAGGCCGATGCAGGCCCGTCGTAAAGTGCATCCCTAATCAAAGCATGGATATAATAGGGTGAAGAAGAATTGTTTGGGTTGACCTTACTTGACTTTTATGTGCAGTGACTCCAAATGCATTTATGAAGGGGAAATTGAATTTTGTCCAGCTCCTTCCACTAATTGAGTCATATTGTGTGAAAGGACACATTGGAATAGGTATATCGTCTCTGAGTAGATATCTAGGAGAGATTCAATCATTCGATGGTTTACTGCCTCATTGATTGATAAATCTGTGCCTTTTTGATTACCTTGGACCCAAGTACTTGTCAAACTTTATGAACACAACCGAAGGTCTTCCATCCTCCCCTAATGGACCAATTTCAGTCACTGTCCCTATTGTGGAATGAAACTGTATATAAATTCTTTAAAACTGCACAGTAATTAGATCTATGCATAACAACTTACCAAGGGCTCCGTTGTAAAGCGCCGCTTCAACGAAAATATTTTTAATTAGCATCACTCTCCCTTTTACTGCCAGAGGAAGCGATTTTTCGCTATCTGCAGAAGCTACCCTGGTTAGTCTAAATATCGAAATTGTATTTAGTAATGACAAAAAATTAATTTATAAAAGTTTGGTTACATGTTATATTCTTCTGCCGCTGCATTTTCACCAAACAAATAGTTGGCGTCATTGAGAAAAAGAATTTTCTCTTCCATGCTCAACTTTCTTACTTGCCTTGAATTTAACATTTCCTCGTCCCCTTTCGTAACGCGTCCTTCTCTGAATTGAGAGAGGAGCTTCCGGAAAGGGTTCTCAGTGCTTCCTATCTGCCTCATTGGTTCGTCTAGAAAAACGCATTTATCGAATGTTTGATAGAAATTGGCTCCTGTGAGCTCAAATCCACTGAGACCCTCAGGATTTCGGAATAATGCAACATCTGCAACAGGTCGCACTTGTCCAAAATCACCGGTTAGAATGCAATGTTTCCCTCCAAAATCGTCATCGTTTTGAAATACAGCTTTGAGCCGTTCATTCAAATAACCAAGCATGTACAGGCCGATCATACTAAAAAATAACCCGGTTTCAGTTATAAATGACCAATGTTTTGATCGATAAAATGCATATTCACCTAAGTTCATCGATGATGAAATAGTCAGAAGAACCCAGTGATTTTTGCGCAGCCTTTAAATTATCTCTTGGAGAAGATTTTCGGTAAAAGTAGGGTAACGCCATTGTTCTGTGTATGGTACTGCCATTAATCAAAAAACTGGCTACTCCAGTGAAGCTCATCACGCGAAATTTTTTACGCTTTCTTTCTAACATTGTACGAATCGCATTCAATGTGTTACTTTTCCCGCTACCACCATGTCCTATAAAAAAATTTCCATGCAAAGATTAAAAATTCTAAACAAAAATGGTCAACTTACCGTATATAATAAGTTTAAAGTTGGTAAGTAAGGTTATCAACATGTTTAGACACAATGTCGTGGCACTTTCTCTGGTTTAAATTTAGTGAATCTGGTTCCACTACGTTGATATTTTTTGTAACAGTAAAGGAAGATTTTGCGTCGTTAACGAAGNAATTTAGTGAATCTGGTTCCACTACGTTGATATTTTTTGTAACAGTAAAGGAAGATTTTGCGTCGTTAACGAAGCTTTCAGAAGTTTGAACTTTTGGCACCTTTGCTTTCCTTTGTCCTTTTCTTGCCGTTCGCTTCATTTCGACTTTCAATTGAAAAGCTTAGTCGCAGGAACTGTCTCTCTCTANCTTTTCTTGCCGTTCGCTTCATTTCGACTTTCAATTGAAAAGCTTAGTCGCAGGAACTGTCTCTCTCTATTTATATCTTCTCGGAAACTCCTTAATTTTTGAAATACGATAAATCCAGTGTCAAATCCTCCGTTGTAAATGATGTTACTTTTTCTTCAACTTAGACACATTCCTTTCGTGNCGATAAATCCAGTGTCAAATCCTCCGTTGTAAATGATGTTACTTTTTCTTCAACTTAGACACATTCCTTTCGTGTCATCTGGATTGAATTCTTTACTTCAGTAAATCAAGAAGTGTATAAGGATACTTCTCTTTTTTTGTGTTATTCATTGATCCTTACTGAGATTACCCAAAGTGAATGTGTTCCCGATTAATTAATTTAAGTTCCCTATCCTCACAATTGCCTTTTTTGATTAAATTTCCGTCCTTTTCTAAATTAGTAATTCGGTAAGATTTTAATCAACAAACTCCGAGAAAGTATAATCAATTTTGTTGAGTCATCATGCGTGCTTCTTCCCCCTCCAGCGAATAAAACCGTCGAAGGCGGCAGCGGACTTCTTCAGTCGTGTTCCTTACGAACGTTCTTTCACTTGACTTTCTCTGGCTTCCCATTTTCTTTGATTCTCTGATAATGGGCGCGAAAGGATTTGAGGAATTCAAAAGTAAGCTTTCGTTACTTAAAATATCTTAGTATCTTTTTCTTTTAAGAATTACATTTGTTTTTAATTTTATACAGAACAAAAGATTGGGGATTTCGCGTAAGGCGTTCCGATCCAGAAATAGATGACTCTACAACAACCCAACTTGCCTGGAAACTTCCACGGATGACGTCCCCTACCACAGGTTCTGGTAAAATAACAACTATCTAATCTAAAGACCAAATTAGATCTTGTGGATCAATTCATTTTAATTTCATACAATTTCTTGTTTTCCGGTTAAACAAGTCGAGTTGAGTGGGAGTGATTCAGAGGATGATTCATCCGATAAAAGAATGCTGATGTTGCTGGAAGGCAAACCTAAAGTGGCAGCAGCTTCTATAAGCCAGCAGCAAGAAGAGGGTGCCACGCTGAATCAATTCACATACATGAAGAATTCTTTTATCGAAGACCTCACCGACAACACAGTCGAATCGTTCTTTAAAAACCCAAGATATGTGAAATTTTTTGGAAAAATTACCCAAATCAAGATGCGTTTTGGTCTGGACCATATAAACAAGGTAGAACTTTTGATAAAGAAATGCCAACCATTTGAGACAACTATCTTATTTGAATCCGTAGGTGGCCAAACTTTACATCAAGCGGGACAACTTTGCTCATTCTAACCCATCGATTCTACAAATTCTATGGTCAGATATCGAAGAGATCCGTGGCTACTTGGATGATGCGACAATTAAAATCAATGAAGGCATCAAGCAACTCAAACCAATCATGAAACCGGATGTCGTGACCAACTACACTCCAGACAAGCCAATTGATCAAGAATTCTGGACTCATGATTCCTGTTTCTATACAGAGTCCGGAACTTTCGATGCAGAATGATTTGGAACCTTGGTAACGTGTATAGGTTCTATTTCAATTTAGTGAAAGAAGAAAAGGTTTATGAAACTGAAAAGGGAGGGGAAAAGCACTACACTGGGCCAAAGGTAATATACAAACATTTATTATAAAATTAAAACTTGATGTGAAATTAGAACGCCTATGCTAAAATGTTGAAAAATCTTTAGATCCGTTTAGTGAAAACAGAAGTTGAACAATTCATCGGCTTTTTGGACGAAATTAGAACGATGGCTCCAGATGAAAAGGTCATCCAGACATATATTAACAAAATCAAATAGAATAAAGTAGATTTTTTTTCTTACAAATATGTAAAGTAATATAGTCGTTTGTATGTTTTTCAAAATTGTTTCTTTTTCAAAAGACTGCATTCTTCTCTAAAGTTGTACATTGGATTCTTTCTCATATCTTTGGTTAAGTTTTCCTTTCCGATCCCTATAATATTTTCAGCTTTGAGGTATCGTTCAGAGATAATTGAGTTCCAGCACAGGTTTCTAATGTAGCGTCTGATAATGGCTGAGCAAAAAATAATTCAAATTAATAATTTTAACACTCACTGATAGAATAATATTATCTACTCACGAGGTTTGGCATTTCGCCATGTAATAAACGTATTTTTTCCATTAAGAAATGCAAAGCCTATGATTAGAATCAATATATAGTATTTAGTTGTAAAATGTTTTGAATTAAAAGACTGAAATTTCACTTGCCGTCCATTGTTGTTAAGTTCCATCCGGACACAAACCTGTCGCTTACTATGGATGTCATTGGCATCATGGCAGTGTTTTAGAGACTCCCATAGCTTGCAACCCTAGAGATCCAGCAGACTCTGTAGTACTGTTTAACCCTCAAGATACATGTGTCGGTATGGCTGATGGAGTCACTGGCTGTGGAAGCGGATCAGAATCCTTATTTGTTGATTCGAAACTCCTTTGTTTCCTTAATTTTTCTGTTTCCGGACAGTCGTTTTTTTTATAAATAAACTTGACTCTCATCGAAGTTAGGATAGTCGGCACACATATGAAATCATTTTCCANATTTTTTTTATAAATAAACTTGACTTTCATCGAAGTTAGGATAGTCGGCACACATATGAAATCATTTTCCAATTTAATTATTCGACAATTGCTATTGTAGCAAAATTGGCAATTTGAATTTGGCTCACAAGAGCCTGTTACGCTCACTATTGCAAAAAAAATTGTTATAAACTGTAAAAATCCCATTTTTATCCACTAATTTACTGGTAGGATATACTTCTTCAAGTGATAAAACAAAAGTAAAAATTAACAATAGTTTTAAATAACCGAATCCATTAAGATCTCTTCATCTTCGGGTGACGCATTCCGTCTTCTCATTCTCGTGACCCATAGAAATTTTCCAATAGTCATCAAAAATATGGACAGCAAAACAACCATTCCTACGGACAGATGAGTTATAGAATCCAGTCTTTTAAAATTGGTAGTAAGCGTAACTATATCAAAGTTTAGTATCTTACCAATCACAATTCCGATGTAGCCAACATA
>NIPM01000057.1:17895-214461 GCA_002738285.1 Holacanthella duospinosa
GAAAAGTCAAATAATTCTGCTAGTGACATGAGGCCTTGAATATATGTGTGATCAGGATCACTAATCCTCGCGATAATACTGTCTGTGTTTACTAAAATAGGCAACATTCTGTTGCCAAAAACCGACACCAGTTCATCGTAAAGGTTATACAGATGAAGCTTCGATAGCTCGAGAATCACGGCTCCAACAATTCGTATATTTCTATCTTCACCTTTGCACTTTTTAAGTCTAAATAAACTCAAGTTTTCACTCAAAATTTCTACATCAGAAAAATTGGATCTAGTCAATAATGTTTTTGCTCTTGCGCTGGTTACAACAAACTCATAATTATCATACCTAAGCGGATCAACTAGACATTTTTCACTTAACACATTCACTGACAGCTTAGCTGCTCTTTTCTTCATTTCTGCCNTCACTGACAGCTTAGCTGCTCTTTTCTTCATTTCTGCCTTTGAATTTGCCTTGCGATCCAAATTTTCTGCGACATAATCTCTGAGGAAAGGCTCTAGGCAAAATTTGAATCCACTTTTTACTTCCACTAGTTGATATCCGGGACGAAGCAGATAAGAAATTGTTTTGTAATAGAAGACTTCATTCTCCTTGTCGAATAATGATAACATCTGCCTGTCATCTAAAAATTTTTCACCTGGTTGTCCTGTTGTCACCACAATAGTTTTTTTGTGTGGCCAAATCGAAAATTTTGACAGTCGATTATACCACTCTTTTTCTATGTTCAATGTACACTCAAATACATAGCTAATTTTTTCTCCATTGTTTGGTGGGTCAAAAAAGTCAAAATTTTAAATTTCGTCGTCTGTCATCCAGGCAAAGTCTCGTAAAGGCAAGTGCTTGGTCATAATATAGCCGTAGCAACCAGCAACATCGCTACTTAGGAGTTCCACTGGTTCCTTATTTAATAAAAAATTTGAAAGCCTATGGGAATTGGTTTTTTCAATTTTGCTTTCAGAAGCGAGATACCTCCGCGAATCATTCTGTCAGTCATATCTATCATTTTCTTATCTTTTATATACTCAATTTTGTATTGTCTACTTCTATAAAGTGTACAGTCAAATGAGTATCCTCCCACAGTCCAGCTATATGATAAGTCTAACTTGTTATCAGTAAAGCAGGATTTTCGATAATTTTCGAAACTATCTGCCAAACAAACGGTCTTAAATTTTAGCAACTACCTGAGAAATTTTGACGGTGATTCATAGTTAAATATTTTGGAAAAATCTCTATAGGCGTTTAGATTATCTATCTAATACTCATTTTTTTCTTTCAACACGCAATTTTTGAATGCCTCTACTACGAGTGAACCTTTGGATCCACATAATTTCTCCAGTTCGGAAAGTGAAAAAGATGGGGGAAAGTCCGATTTAAGCTGACTTAGGGATCCCAACTTGTGAAAGCAATTTCGCATCATTTTTTTTTGTTCTGGAAATTGACAGTCGTCTTTCATAGGGTCAAACAACAGAGATCCTAAATCAGATTCTGGGAGAATGTTTCTAAGCCTAATTTTATTGTTGATAGTGACTCCGTATAGTTTACCCGAAGACTGGAAAATTGGCATGACTTTGAATGTTTTCTGGGACTTTTGAGCATATTCGAGAAGATTGTTTGTATAATTACTCATCCCAATTCCAAATATATTTAAAAAGTTAGGAAATTTAATTTATAAATTGCAAAAAGTACAAGTGGTATAGAGATAGTCTGAGAATATGTGGGAGTGATGGCAGGTTCTTTCATTTTGGAGCAGTTTGAGACAGATTTCACAATGAGTGATAGAAAAGTGACGATCCATTATTTCAGGAGTCGGGTTACACGGTAAGTTGGTTTTAGAAATAAAGTCCAAGACTTCATCAGCGATATTCAAGGCTTTTTTAATAAAGTGTGTTGCACAATCACTACCTTGATAAAATTCATAAACAGGGTTGTGATTATTGCTGAAGATGTCTGGGGCTACAAGCAATGCGCTATATGCATACGGTTGAATTATACCGATACCTGTTGATTCTTTTTTCGAATTTTCAACCTGTCTGAAGTGGAAGGTGACATATAAACAGAAAGGATTGAACATTGTCATTCTATAGTTTTTAAATTCACAGTAGTCCTCTGATGGGGGATTTTTAATTTGAATTGATTCTTCTCCGTGACCGCATCTCAACACGTGGTTATCTAAATAGTATTGTGAGAGACAAGCTTTGTCACACATTGGACAATAAAAACGCGCTCCATGGGTCACACTTGAAAGGAATCGACTCTTGTCTTTGATTAAACAAAAATGACCGGTTTCGTTCCCTGTCTCCCCAGGTAAATATAATAAGTCCACATGTTGATTGAAAATGTACTCGGTTCGTCTCAGGGGATAAACATTTCCATCACAGAATTCGTAAATATTCACAGAGAATTCATTCTTAATTTCAAATTCACCAATTTCAGAAAGAGTTACACCTCTAATCATATATTCTGTGAACATCGAAAAGTCCAAAGTAGATTGATTCCATTTTTGAATGTACTGTTGAATTAGGCCTTTGTGCTTCTGTTGTTTACACATCCACATGCTCAATTTTGATTCGGTGAGAAAAATTCNCACATCCACATGCTCAATTTTGACCCGGTGAGAAAAATCCCATTTTTTACTTGTTCTTCCAATTTTTGTTCGACCAACTGGTCACAGTATAAGTGGCACATGATACAGATGAAAAAGCATATGTTATGTTCTGTTTTGAGATTGATGAACCCATGCCTCCCTTTTAGTCCAGGAGGCAGTGGGACATATATACCAACTGACACAGGAGAAAGTTCTCCAACATGAACATCTAGCCTTTTAATTCTATCAACCACCCATGATGACCCATTCTCTAGCATAAAGTCAAGAGCAAGGATTATATATCCGACACGCCTTGTCACAGCACTCTTGATAACGTTTTGGTGAGTCAGAATTGACCAGGAGCAGTCCATTGGATGATCAAGATTCCATATGTCGTGCGTCACTTCGTAAAAGTCACATATAATACGAAAACTAACTTTGATACCTTTGTAGTCCATAATACATTGTGTAAGTAAGTCAATCAATAGATCCTTTACAGAGTTGAAAACGTCCACTACCATACACATAGTTTCGGGTGGGTCATATGAATATATTGCAAGCGTTCCACGGTGGGCGTGACGGAGCTCATAGAACACTGAAGAGTCCAAATTAACTGCAATATTTGCTACTCCATGACCTTCCTGTGGACACACGTGATCTGATAGGTCAAACGACTCGAAACCACAAGGACACTGATGTTGTTCCAAATGACTTTCCAGAGCGTCATAACGCAGAGTAACAAAGTAACATTCATCAAACGGGTACCCAAACTAAGGAAAATTGAAAAACAGTTTTTTTTAGAAAAAAATCATCAAACTGAAAAGCCTGTAAAGTTTTAAAGCTCACAATTTTACTTCTGTATTATTTTGTAGACGCTTCCTTTTACACGACGGCCTGCTTCTTCTACGCATTGTTGAATAGTACAGAATATGCTACTCAGGAGAGTCAGTCATCCAAATTTATCTGACCATCTGAATCATTGTCAGAGTCTTCAGACATGTCATGTGCAGAAACTTCATTTTCTTCTGCGGAAGTTTCGTCGTCAGCCCAATAAGGTTCCTGTTGCACTATATGCCGGCCACCACATCGCTTATTTCTTTGGGCTGTGAACGCTTCGGCTCGAACGTACCCTTAGCGTCTTTGAAGGGGACCGTATCTGAGGGAAAACTTTTTAATTGGACACTATGAGTTATAGTTACAATAATGTTCTGTAAACTTATTNAATAATTTTCTGTAAACTTATTAACATGTATTCTATCTTTTCCAGGACAATGTGCTCGAATCTTTTTTGAAATTTTGCTATCTGAGTCTGTGTACTCTGGATCACTGTGAGCAAGTTTGTTACACGTATAGTCACCGTCATCACTCAACTGGTCTGGGAAATGTCGAGCTGCTGTCACTTCCTCGACTCTATTTCGCTTTTGACTAGAATCAGCTTTGGCTACTTCTGGCTTTGTAGGTTTTCTAATTCTATGGTGACTATTGCATAGAGACACCCAAGAGCTTCTCGGTCGTCGTTCCATTTCGAAACTAGTTGTCAGATTCTAGAAATTTTTAAAATAAGACTCGCCTTGATAACGACGCAGTATCCAACTTTAAGGGATACTCTTGAGATCGATAGAAATTTAATCAGTAAGCGTCCAGAGCTTGATTAAACTGCTTGAATTTTCATTTTATCCGGAAATAAATATTACCTAAGGTTAAAATTACTTGAGACCGAAGAGATAATTAATCAGTGGAGGGTCAAATTAATTTGTATCGTGTTGTAGTGTCTACCCGGAAACAATGAAAGCACATACATTGATTCTATTTATTTTGTTTCTGGGATTACGATTCGGAAGAGGGGAAAACGGTAAAGCCATAGATTCTTTTATTTGGTTTCAATGCTCTTAATCAAGTTTGATTTCAATTTTAGATACCCTTACTATACAAAAGTGCAGGAATTGTACTTTGAGACATTTAGCTTTCGTGAAGCAAAAAATTCTACATATTCCTGATGAAAGTTACTTCTGCTTGGAAAGGAGACTACAAATTAAGCCAAGCTCATTTATTTTGGACATGGCAATGAACAGTGAAGAATGTGAAAAAGTATTGTCAAATATCAAATGGCAGGATATAGTAAGGGATGTTTCTTTCCGGGACAATCAAGATGAAACAAGCTTGGAACGACTTTCAGGAATCAATAAAGAGGCGTGCTTATGATGTTTGATGGGTAATTTCATTTCTTTTCACTTGTCTGATTTAGAATGTTAATCCTGTTTGATCAATACCTGTAATAGGCTTTTTGATTGGATTGTTTGGCTCTCTAACTGGACCTTATATATTTGGCTACCCTCGTCTCAAAAATTTCAATCCTCTCGGTATCCAGGGTGAATCCCTCTTAATTTCTTTTAATATTTGAAGTAAACTAAAATATTGGTCATTATAATTGAAGCCGAAATGTTCAAAAAACTTTGGCTAACAGTCTCAACCAAGCTGGTTATGGTGAAACAATTCAACACTTGTTTTTGTAAAAATAAATAATGGATCGTATCGTTGAACAAGACTTATTTCTCCATAATTTTATTAATCAAGACGCCACTTATTTTACACGAGCCGATCTTCTGTAAAAGGGTTGTCCAGACTCTATAAAGTGTATAGTTGAAGTTGTTGCAAATATTGATAAGTATTCACCGTTGTGTATGAAAAAGTGCAAAAAAATCAAATGTATATTACAAAAATATGATCTAAAGGACATTGACTTGTTGAAAAAAGTACTCAAGTTACATATCCCGGAATTGAGAATTTTGATTCAATGTGCCATAGAGTATTCCATAGAGTATAGCTTATCCTTTCTATTGTGTGAAATAGCAAAGAAGGAATTTACGAAAGACTTTTCCAAATGGAACAGTAATTATCTTAGTCAAGATCATAATTACTCTATATTGCGCCAAGCGTTACTAGAATATCCCAATAACTTAGAAATTTGTCCAACTACAGAAGAAATCCAGTTCATGTCAATCCGTGAGCCATATTCAAACTTTGAACAGCTACTCCATCTCTTCACTTCATCTTCTATCCCATTTCATGTGCCTGGATTTCAATTAATGTTACATGCTATACAAGTGAATGGCATTGACTCATCACTCCTCGCAACCCCAATACAAAAACTGCTACAAAGTTATACTATCGCCATAGACCGTTGCCATGATTGGAGGCTATACGAACAATGTATTTAGATCATCTCGAATGTAAAATAATTAAAAAAGTTTCAAAAATCCCATAAATTTAATGGGGGACTTTAACAACCACATGCCCAGTGAAGGGTCATTTCTCGATAGCTCATGTTCATCGTGTAGGGTTAGGGTTCATCTGAAAATTCTTGTTATTTATTTGGGTCCCTCCCACTGCATTGTCTGATCATGTCTAAATTGGTCAGTCTGAATCAAACACTTGTCCGTGACGCCTAAAAAAGGTTTCCAACAATGGCTGCAGCACAGGACTTTAACTTTGTTGTCATCAACGCTTACCGTGACAGACAAGATGCCATAATTAACGAACTGTGTTTGATGACATCAGAAACAGACGTATTTACAGTTCATTCTGCATTAGATTTGCAACTTCCCGTAAGTAGACTTATTCATCCCCGGACCATTGTTCTCAGAAGTATGCAGAGCATTTTGTTGGATCACCATGACATTTTTTTTCGAGTTGACCCAAACATTATCGAGGCTGAAAAATTCCGATTTCGGAATTTTAGATATAACGAAGCCTTACCCATCCATATATCTAATGGTTCCATTCACCACCCTCCTTGTATCACGTGGCTAGTGAACACTCATCGCGAAGACATTGTGCACTGAGTCTGTGTCGTGCGTTTAGGAGTTTCTGTTTGGAGAATCTCGTGGGACTGCTGGAGGATTGAAATAGTCATCCACTACTATGTATAAAAAATGTTCAGGTAAATGATTGATTTATTTAGTCTCGAGTTAGCATTTTTTGTGAAACGTCTACAGAGAAGATAAAAAATTGTACACAAACCCCAAAGTAATCGGTAGTTATGCTGGGTNAGTTTTTCTGGGTTACCAGCATTTGTAAAAGCAAGGAAATTTCGAAACAAAAAGCAAGTCAAGGAGGCATTACAACAGCTGGATAGTTATAGCTTGCATAAAGTGGCTCGTAAAAAGTATTCAAGAAGAGTGACGAGATCATTTTTCATATCTTATCAATGGGGATGTGATCTTATGGATGTATCTAATCTGAATAACGCAGGGATCAAGTTTATACTTATCGTGATCGATAATTTTTCCCGGTACCAACATTTTAAAATTTCTATTCTCCAGGATCCTGGTTGTAATATTCACCAATTTGGATGTGAAATTTTCTCTTAGTTTTGTCTGGACAGCATTTCTAAAAAATAAATCCGCTGATGAAGTTGTAAAGGGCTATGGAAAAATTCTCAGGGAATCGAAAAAGGCGAAAAACTCACCCCCACGCTTCCTCTTGTCTGACGAGGGAAAGGAATTTTATAACAAAAAATTCAAAGCATTACTGGATAAAGATGATACTCGTTTATTCAGCGTCCACTCTACCATCAAAGTAATATTGTCAAAAAATTTTTTACTAAATATTCAAATATTATATATTTTGATTTAGTCGAGCATGCCAGAAAAAGTAATTGCAAAATTTCTAGCTCGTTACATGACTGAAAATTANGCTCGTTACATGACTGAAAATAACACAACCACGTTTAAAAAAGTCTGGCCGAGTTTCGTCAATACCTATAACAGTACTGTTCACTCCAGTACCGGATTCGCACCAAGGGCTGTTACTACAGAAAATTCAGATGAGGTGTTTAGGAATCTGTTCGGGAAATTTCTTGTTCAAAAGAAAAAGCCACTGCAGTTCCTTCCGAACCAAGCAGTTCGAATCAGTAAGGAGAAGCTTACGTTTCAAAAAGGTACCGCTAGTCAAACCTTCAGTCAGTAGATTTTCTTTATCGAGAAGGCTATACAAAGCATTCCTGTAAATTTCTTCTATTTGCGAGACGCTTCCGGTGAAATCCTACAAGGTAATTTAAACCTTTATCGGATAGTCGTAATAATTAGTTGAACCAATATTGTACAGGTGCATTTTACGCAGAGGAACTTCAGGCAGTCAATATTCCAAAATGATGTCGAAATTCAAATTTCCAGTGAATCCAGTGTCATACCATCTTACTTTATTTAATAAATCATCGCATGAATATTTCCCATTTAACACCACAAGCAAATTTTCGAACAAAGTCGTCACTCCAATTCCTGGAGAAGGGGAACGACAGTTGCTTGAGGTTGCCTTGTGTGACCTATATATGAATCCTGGAGAAAAGGCAAAAAAAAACATTTTTGTAAATCCCGAAGACAATATTTATCAATATTATATATCAATATGATATTATCAAAACAATGCTAACTTTTCGATCTGAAGGTTTGTTTAGTAAAAATGCTCTTGATCTGTTGTACTTTCTGGAAGACGTAAACAGGAGATTCAAGAGTATGTCTGTGAATATTCGTATAAACACTCTTGTGACCCCCGCTCCGGAAAGGGACGAGTTTCTTATTGTAATTAACAGTGTCAACGACCGACAGGTTAAAATTGCTGAATCCTATGCTAAAGCAATGGGCTTTAGTGACAATAACTTTTCATCCGGGCGTCATCAAGCACCTACAACATGGTCAAAGGCACTTTACGACATTATTGACGTACAGGAAAAGTTGGAATTTGTAGTATATAAAGAGGACAAAAAGGATGTAATAGGTAAGGAACCTAGCGTTCAACCTGTCGTCGACTTGATTTCAGAAATGAATCGTTCTCTTTTACCCTTTCAAGCTTGCTTTGTTTATGACGGAGAAAGTTTTGAATATGAATACGAAGGTAGAGGTGGACTTAGTGTNAATTTGTAGTATATAAAGAGGACAAAAAGGATGTAATTGTTAAGGAACCTAGCGTAAAAACTGTCGTCGACTTAATTTCAGAAATGAATCGTTCTCTTTTACCCTTTCAAGCTTCCTTTGTTTATGACGGAGAAAGTTTTGAATATGANACAAAAAGGATGTAATAGGTAAGGAACCTAGCGTTCAACCTGTCGTCGACTTGATTTCAGAAATGAATCGTTCCTTGCCCTTTCAAGCTTGCTTTGTTTATGACGGAGAAAGTTTTGAATATGAATACGAAGGTAGAGGTGGACTTAGTGTTAGGCTTTCTCCTTTTCTAGAAGAGCTTTTTGGTGTTCCGTTAAACACGTGGTTTTCTCAACAACACCAGCAGTTTCCCTCCTACCCTGATATCGACTTGGGAATTACGTCCGATTTTACTATTGTCACTTCAAACATTGTTCAACCCCAGCCATTCCAAGGAAAACTATTGCCATGTCTAAGGGTATTTCAATCTGTATATTCAACTGGGCTTGTTCATTACAAGCCAGATATACTACAATATGTTCCGGTAAAGGCTTATCTTCCAATTCAGAATGTCAGCATCGAAATAACAGACGAAGAAGGTGCTCAGCCTATATTGAGGGCTGAATCTAGTACGGTAGTTATTTTGCATGTGCGAAATCGTTTATAATATTGTAAAAATTTGGAAACTCGCTCAGTATCGATTAGTTGACGTTTGTCGAGAGGTATATTTTTTCCTTGTAAGTTTTTCTATTGTAATGAGAAAGATGACGTGTACTAGAGACTATTGTGAGCTCGAACCACCAAAGGGTGAAAATTCTCAAAATCAATCTGCAAGTGAACCAAAATTTGCAAATCAGGTAGGAGGAGGGTACATCAGCAGCTGCTGGAATTTATCCTTTGGAGTTTTCTTATCAGATTCCACTTTCCAGGAATAGTAGTGCAGGAAAACGTTCAAGATCCAAGCGTAGAAAGGTTCAAGGTGGCAGAGGGCGTAAAAAGTCTCAGACAGGGGGTAGACGCAGAAGAAAACCAATGAAAGTCAAAAAAAGACGTGGAAAGTCTATGGTTGGTGGTAAAAAGGCTCGCAAGACCAAGAGGGGAAAGTCAGTCGTAAAAAAATCAAGAAAGGGAAAGTGTGGGAAGCAGAGCCGTGTTAGTGGTTTAAAGTAAAAATGGAAAACAAGGCTGTTGTTTACTCCAATAGTCAAAAAAGCTTTAGAAGCCAACTCAATATTTTCAATCTCCCTTCTACTGATGTGTCAGTGGATAGTTCCACATATTTGTCTTATACGAGTTCGACAACTATTAAGGATTCCTACAATCCAATCATCTTTAATATTCCTAGTTCTACTAGTCAGTACTAAAGTCTTAACGATGGCTACCTATACTTTAAGGCCAGGATTTTATTAAACACTGGAGCTGCGTTACAAGCTACGGATGTCGTGGCCCCTAGAAGTTGGTTTCTCTATACCGCTTTTTCGAACATAATTGTCAGCATTAACGGGGTTCCAGTGTCGGATGACCTAGGGCTAAGCCCCTATAAAACTGTCATCACACAAATTCTAGCCACTACGGAAAGTCAACAGAATACAGCACTCTCAGCTTTGGTTTGTTATCCCGACAGCGCATATGACGAGTTTGATGTCAACAAGAACGCTGGGTTCAAATCTAGATTTGAATTGTCAAAAGCGTCAAAAACTTTTGACGTCATCCGAAAACTTCAGTCTCCACTCTTTCAAATGAAGCGATATTTACCAGCGGCTGCTCAATTGAGGTCAAGTTGATTCGAAGCAACCCAGAGTTTGCCTTGGAATCTTCTTCTACTTCAAAAACAGGTGTTTCTGGATGCCCCTACTCATTTAGTATCGAGGAATGTAATCTCGTCATTAAAGCATTCACAGTGAATGAGCAGATTTTGAAACATCATCAAAGTTTATTTTCACGAGGCTCAAAGGCTCAGTACCCAATTCGTACTACACAAGTTCGTGGTATACAAATCCCTACGGGTTGCATGACCTTCTATACGGATGTGTTATGGAGTAATCGATTGCCTTTGTTTGCGATATTTGGGTTAATTGAATCTACATGTTTCAATGGCTCTCAATAAACACCCTTTTAATTTTGTCCCTAGTGGACTCTCTTCCATTCTTCTGAAAGTAGACCAAGAAAATTTAATTTACAAATCGATCCCAGTACAGTACAACTCGAATCTCTATCAGTTGGCATTTGACACTTTATCTGATGCAGTAGGGGAAAATTCCCCTGGTAATTCTATTTCCAGAGACAACTACACCAAGGGATTCACATTTTACATCTTTCATCTTCTGCCCGTTCCAGCAGGAGCAGAGTTTCAACCCCGACGCGTAGGGACAATGAGGGTAAGAAAATTCGAGTTTATTGCTTTATCAATTAATCCCAAACACCGCAACTTAATCAACCGTCTTTTTTTATTTTACAACAGGCGGAACTACAGTTTGAGACTGCGACAACATTCCTCCTCCACTTGGTCTCGCTTGGAGTGTTTCAGAGTCTAATTGAAATCGACGGTCATCGAAATATATTTGTCAATTAGACTAGGTTGCTTTGGTTTGTTTATGTAATTTGTCTCTCTTCCATAGAAAAAGGTGTAGATTTAATTAGGTCATCCTCAAACTCAAATGGATGAAACAACCCTCTTTTCGGCCATGGAGCATCTCATTAGATCCTACGACCCTTCTGTCACCCCTTATGTAATTGCCAATGGAGAAATGTCAACTGTTGATGTCTACAATCCCCCAATTGCTATTGTACAAAATACAGATACTAGAAATAAGTCTGGCCAACATTGGGTCCTATATCTCTTACTTGAGAATAATGTCATCCAGTTTATAGACTCTTATGGGGAAGAGCCCTATTACTATAATCTTGATTTTCCTCATTTGAAAAAAAAATTTAATTTTACATTTAATACTATACAGCTACAGTCGGAGCATAGTTCGGTATGTGGTCAATTTTGTCTATACTTTTTGTATAATAGATTAATAGGCAGAAGTTTGAGTGAAATTATTGATTATGATTTTAGCAATTCAAATTTAGCATATAATGACAGGCTAGTTTCATCCTTTTTTGACTCTCTTTGTTTTTGTATTTCGCGTGACTCGGTATATGGCAAACAATGTCAAACTTGTGAACCAAGAATAAGTAGTCGAAATATTAATAAAATTTGAATGTAATTGTAAGTTTGGGGTAGAAATGTGTACAATAAATAATTTAAAAAGTTTTAAATTCAACAAAATTGTCTATCGGGAATTAATTTAAAATGATAGATCCAACGAGATTATAAATAAAGACGAGAGATCCTCACACCCTCTCCTCGTCAACTCCACAACCACTACAAATATACTGTTGCAGTTTTATCTCTCACCCCCTCCACTGCCAACTCTCACGCCATCTTCCCCAATCCCCACTACCACCACCAACCTCACCAACCAAAATGGGGTAGTCCTCTCCGTCATTCAAAATGGCAGGGAGGAAATTACTCTCATTTTATCTCTAACTTCTATAATTCAAAAAATTTCACCTATAAAAGCATATATAATATCAAATTTGAATAACTTTTCCATATAAAAAATTTTCTCTGTGGTGACCCATTCGGGTCCAAAGTCAGGTCAAAGATCAAGTCAATTTACATTGCACTTGTGGATAAACCTTTTCATCTTAAAAGTTTTTTTGAAAAAATCATTTCCCTTTTTTTCGAATAGAAATGAGTTCGCTTCAGAACATTCTGAAGCGATTCTGAAATTTTTTTTTAATTTAAGTCCAAAATTTTTTCTAAAGTAAAAATTTTGTTTTAAGTAAAAAATTTTGATTTTGGATAAACTTTTACCTAAATAAGATCTATAAAAGTTACTCAGAATGAAAATCTGAAAAACTTTTATATGCAACAATTTTCCTCTGAGTGGCCCCTTAAGGTCAGCAGTCAGGTCAAGTTCTAACGTATCTATAGTAGAGGCAGAGTAAAAAAAATTTTTTTTTTCGTTATTTGCATACAAATAGATTTATACACCTATTTTGAATATTTTTGTTTTCAAAAAAAAAATTTCTGAATTTTTTTCACAATTTTTTTTATAAATTTTTTTTTCCAAAAAATTTCAAAATTTTTTTTGTTATTCGTATAGAAATCAGTATCAGGATGTTCTCCACCGATTTAGAATAATTTTTGGCAAATTAGATAAATTTAAATTTTTTTATTTTTTTCAAATTTTTTTTTTAGTTTTTCAAAAAAATTTTTCTAATTTTTTTTTCAAAAATTTTTTCTGATTTCAACCAACATGCATCAAATCGGCAACAATTTAAAGTTTAAGGGAGTAGATTGGGCAATTAGTATTTATTTGATTTAATCACTATGTCAAAATTTAATTGATTGATCCGTACTGATAAGTCAATTGGCCAGGAGTTGGATTAACCTCAAAACTTAATAAGATCTTGAAAAATAACTCACCGAAGGTTCATTTTTATAAGCTTCTCATAGTAAATTTAATTTATTTTGGATATTGAAGATTAGGTTATTAATGTAATTTTTTATTCAGAACTCACCACTGCGGGTTATATGGACGTGATGGACCATCACTGTCCTTGGGTAAGAATAAACTTTGTAATCTGAATTGAAATGCACGCAATTCAGCACTAATTTTTAAAACGCTTGTACTCTTATGTAAACTTATTCTTACCAAGGACAGTGATACACCAAATGCAGTGTTGAGTTCTTAATACAAGGAGTTTCATGAATACACCAATTTTCAGTGTCCAGACTCCAGAACAAATTAAATCCATAATCAGAAATTTATGAAAACGAACCTTCGGTGAGTTACTTTCAAGATTTTATTAAGTTTTGAGGTTAATCCAAATCCTCGTCAATTGTCTTATCACTATGGATGCATCAATCAATGGTTGACCTAGTGATGAGATCAAATAAATATTGATTGCCCAACCCGTGCCCTTAAATTCTCAGGTGCTGTCGATTTGTTGCATGCTGACTAAGTTACCTCCACTTTTTGATTTTACATGCCAATTAAGTCACCTTGGTCATTTTTGGGGAAAGGTGAAGAAAGCACAGTAAACTTTAATGTGGAACATACTGTACTCTGTGAAGGTATAGATTGACAAGATTATTTTGGAGACCTTTTTTAATTGATAATTGGGCCAGACGGATGAGTTTCATACTCAAAATTTTTAGTTACTTATTTAATTTATTTCAATTTTACACTAGAATCTTTATCGAAATTTTGTTTTCCATATTTTGATATTCTGTTACGAATATTTTAATTATTAGTTTTTAATTTTCTGATTTCTATACTTATATTTATTGCATAATTTGTGGTTTTGCGCAACTAGTTTCTTCATTCCATAGCACAAGTTACCGGAGTCATGCCCGACAGAGCAAAGGATTTACTCATTTCGGATAAATTTTGAATAAAAAATTTGAAAAATAATTTGAAAAACAATTTGAAAAGAATTAAAATTTATCTAATTTGATAAAAATTATTCAAAAATATTAAAAAAAATTTTCATAATCGCTTCAAAATGACCTGAAACGGATTCCTATGCAAAAAAGAGAACAAATTTTTTTGAAAAAATGAAACATCCATAAATTGACTTGATCTTTGACCTGACTGGGTCACGTCGAGAAAATTGTTACTTAGAAGAGTTGTTCAAATTTTTATTCTGAGCAACTTTTATAGAAATTTTTTGGGTTATAGTGGAACTCAAAATCAAAATTTTGGTCTTGAAAAATATTTTTAAATTTTGTCTTTAGAATATTTTCGAAAAAAATTTTTTTCTTTTTAAATTTCAGAATCGCTTCAGAATGTCCTGAAACGGATTTCAAGGCAAAAAAAAAACGAAAAAAATTTGTTTAAAAAAAAAAAACCAAACAGAATTGTGCCTTGCTCACATTGCTATGCGTGATTCAAAATTTTAAAAAGTGAAAAATTTTAAATAATTTTCTTCTGACCACCCTCGGAAGGCCGAAGGCCTTCCGAAGAAGAAAATTCTGCCATGGGGTGTGCCCGAGTATTGGTGGGAATCAGAGTTTGTCACTATGCTCGAAATCGGAATCTGAAATTTCGTTCATTCGAAATCGTAAACGAAATTTCGATCTTGATTGCCTTTGGATTATGAATTCAAATATAGACTTCTCAGGTCTGATAACTGATGGGTTTCTATTACGATTTCAAATTCGAATTCAAAAGGATATTGTTGTATTTTGATTTAGGTTTCGGTTTGTACGAAAAATTGAATTTCGATTTCATTTGGAAAGTTGATTTTAATTTCGATTTAGACTGGCCTATGTTGCAAGTGTGATTTCGTAATTTATTTTCTCAAACCGTTCTCATTCATCAAAACAACATTACAACACACTGCATCCATGAGTTAGTGTTGGGCAGTATAATTTTTAAAGTTTGTCTGTAACCTTTTAAATTTTTCGTTTTTCAATCAAAATAAATTTTTGGTTTAGAAGACCAAACTCTTGCGGGGGGGGGGGTCATTTTGACCTCCAGGTCTAGGCGGGGTGCTGACACGGGAACCATGGGGTTAAGCCAAGTCTGCTCCAAAGAAAACACTTAAAAAATAATAATTTCCTTTAAATCTGATTTTATTAATATCTGCGGCCATTTATAACTTAAGCCCTGCGCTCAAAGGTGAAAGATTGCGATTTCCAATTTATTCTCAAATCAATAATAACTTGCACTCCAATATGGCAGTTCCAAGAGGAAACATGAGAATTTCAGTACCGGAACAACAAGTGACTAACGGGCGCGAAGAAGGGCTGGACAACATTTGAAAAAATTGAATATAATTTTTTGTTTTGTTTATCAATACAAATTTGTTTAATCATTGTAATACTTAGTTATCGGTTTTAATTTTTCTAATTTTTATTTGGAGAATGTCGTTAGGAACTCCAAATCTCAAACGTAAATACACAAAGTAGGACAGATTTCTAATCCAAAAATTAATTTACTCAACTGCGATATTTATCAAATTAATTCATTTCGGTTTATTTCAAATATCTTGCATCTCATCTTCTGTATCAACTTTTCTAACACTTACACAACAGAATTGAGCTCTAATTCTATTTACATTTGATATTTTAACAAGGAAATCATTTAAATTTATTATTTTATCGTTCCAATATTTTTCACTATTTTTTTTTAAACCTTAGATAAAACATTTAAAGTTTTTGATTACACTACTCAAATTTTTTCCGTGTTTTGTGTATATGCGTTTGAGATTTGGAGTTCCTAACGACATTCTCCAAATAAAAATTAAAAGAATAAAAAACAATAGCTAAGTATTACAATAATTGACCGTTAGTCACTTGTTGTTCCGCTACTGAAATTTAATGTTTCCTCTTGGAACTGCCATATTGGAGTGCAAGTTATTGTTAGTTTGAGAATACAATCGGCTTTTGTACAAACTCAAATGCAAGCACGATTTCCTTCATGGTCAGACCTATGATTTAAAAGTTCTAAAAACTAGATTATAAGTTCTTAAAACGTGTTTAAAAATTCCCAAAAATTGGAAGAGAAGTTGTTATACATCAATAAGTAGTTATAGTGTATACGAGATATACAAGACATATTTAAATACTAATCATTTTTAAGCACTAAAAAGTTTTGTAGTGGACGGAAAAAGGAAAATTGACATAAAACAGGGTGATTCAGAGTGAGCTAGCAGAATTGTTTTCCCAACTGCTCTTCATGTTTAAACAAACTTCAACAAATACCACTGTCAATAGTGTAAACAAATAAGTCACACGGAGGCAAATGACCTAAATTGGCATGCTGTGTTAAGTATAGAGATCAATTGCAAACTCATAATATTTCAAATTAAAACTTGTAACATGATTAGAATTATGACCATAATGCAGTTTTTAACAGGATCGATTCTTTGTCATCCAAAATAATGAATATAAACCAGATTCTAGAAATTGATGGCGAACGGAAGGTTCAGATTTGAAGCACTTCATTTAACAATTTTGTAGATGGTACAGGCAGTTCTGAAATTCCTCCCTGTTAATTTGTAAATTAATCGTTCAAAATTTGCTAGTTTCCTCATTGTTTCTCCATTTACAGTCCTCGGGAAACGGTCTCCCATCCAGATAATGTAACAGACTACAAGATAATGCAATGGATTTTGGTTATTTTACAAAAACTCATGAATTATTTAATTAATTCATGTAATCACAGCTTCATTAAGGTCATTGCACTCCCTGAAGCTTTCTTTATTGTAGAACCAACAATTATATACCGTAAGCTTTAGAAGTAGGGTACCTGTGATTTTCTCACTTTTTTTCCTTAACTTTTTATCCTTGGGTAAGTGGTAAAACTCATTCCCACTGTTTTCCAAAACAACTCTTGCCCCGCATTTGAGTTGGGCACCTCATCAACAATTCATCAAACTCTTCGTGATTGTAAATTTCAAGACGGATTATTAGATTCTACCCAAAGTGCGTGATTTTTTTGATTTTTTCGTTAAAATCAAAAAATGAGATTTTTTTTTGATAATTATCCGATTTTTTTGATAATTATCAAAAAAAATTTTTTCTTTACTCCAAATGGAAAAACAATGATTCCATCAATCTTTCAATCTAGTTGTCGTACTCGGTAACAAACTAACAAACAAGTCCCGAAGTGATTTTCCCCACATATAATTTAGAGAATCAAAAATTCAATAAATTTGATTACTTTTTAGGCAAATTACGAACAAATGAAGAAATTTTTTTATTAAATTTCTTTACTTGGGTGGCCTTTTCCTATTTCTTTTAAAAATATTGTTAAGTTATGTGTAGCCTATTATTCTTATTAACATATATTGCAACAATTTTTTCTAGTATTTTTTTCATAAAATTGTCAGTAAACTTTCAAAATTAGTTGATTTTTCAAAAATTTCAAATAGATTTAGGATGTAATTAAAAAAAAATTTAAGTGAAGTTGCGAATAATACCTTAATGAATTGTATTCATTTATTTTTTTGAATCTCGGCATGAACTAAATTTTCAAATAATGATATTTCTAATGATCGAAATATCAGGGTTCGACTTTGTGTTAAATAATAATATAAATAATAACGTTATCAACAGCCAGCCGATTATTAGTTTTTGAAGTCAAACAACCTTGTCACACACAATATTATTTTTATTCAGTAATTATTTTTCACTTGAATTTCTAAAAAGATTGCAAAATTCTGTTTTCATGTCATGAAAAGTTGAGAGGGAGGATATTATTACTTCCGCCCATCTATGAAGCCTACTCCTAACCTTCCAGTGAAGTGTGGAGTTTGTTTGAGCGCAACCAGTCAGTGAAAATTGTGGGAAATTTTTTGATTCAAAGACAGGTACCCTACTTCTAAAGCTTAGGGTACCATGCGTGTGCGTAAATTTTAACGGACCGACTTTTCAGCTTACTGGTCTAATAACAAACT
Organism: Holacanthella duospinosa; assembly: GCA_002738285.1. NCBI lineage: Eukaryota > Metazoa > Arthropoda > Collembola > Poduromorpha > Neanuridae > Holacanthella > Holacanthella duospinosa. The sequence goes on from NIPM01000057.1 coordinate 35,869, forward strand.
TCAAATGAAGACATACCAAACTGGTAAGTTGAAAAGTCCGTCCGTTAAAATTTACGCACACGCATGGTATTTAATTTTTGGTTCTACAATACCACCAATCTCCCTCCCTACTGCTTAGTCACTTTCCAGACAGCCCAACTACCGTCCCTACCGCCCTTTTCACAACCTCACCGCATTTCCTACCGCCAAAATTCTCTACCCACAGACCAACCGAGAACTCAATACCGCTCGACCATCCTCCCTTCTACACAACCGCTCAACCATTTTTCCTAACAAGCAGTGATTATTGTAAATGGGCAATGGGGTTTATATTTTTTTTTGTTTTGTATTTATAAGAATTTATAAAACAGGAAGTCAATTTTCATTGACTTCATTTCACTCAACTTGTGTATGTGTGTATGTTTAGCGATACAATATAGTAATTTTCCAATCTACTCTAAAGATATGGTAATTGATTCTCTCTAACAATTCAATCCCGAGATCTAATAACGAGACTAATCAGCATTAAAATTATTTAATATTAAAGGAGTGCATTTTTAATCAATCAAATTCTTCAATGAGTCTGATCTCAAGTTTTTGGAAAATTACATTCAAAATGTTTGATGAGAAAAAACAACCTTTAATCACATTGTTCTGATCGCCACACGTATGTATCTATCATTTAAATACAGAGGTGACCAATAACAACTGACAAGGGATACCCCACACTTCTACACCCAACCCTGTCCAACAAGCTTACACGGGCAATATGTTTATTACTTTTCATATTAACAATTTTAGAAATAAACTTACATGCTTAATTTAAAGAAGTCTAATGAATACTTTGTTGTAAATGACAACAGCCCACCCTGGATGAGTGGTTGGGTGATGAGTGTGATGAGAGACTTCAGATTAGTCGACTTTGCATAACAAACTGAATTAAATTCTTTTCAATTTGGATTATTTTGCTTTACGTCTTTGGAGCTATTTTTCCCTATTTCTTGTTTGTGTCATGAGACTACCGCCGAACATGTGACTTATTGTCATCAAATACCACTACCGCTATCCTGACGACTCTTACCAACAAAAATGCCACGCTACAATGCGCATCTTTTTACTGCGAACCATCAAATATAGCGTGTAAAAACAGTAAAATTAATTATTATTAACAAGCTGGAAACAACTTGCACCTTATTAGATGAAAAACGAAAAATTCGTGTAAAGACTGCAACGTCGGATGAAATGCAGGCGTCTGTAATTTTCGCTAAAGTTAACTAAATTCTGAATTTCAAAACAAAAGTATTAAATATTTTTCCCATGTATACAAGTTGATCAGGGTTGGGGCTAGGAGTGTGGGGTAGCACTTGTCAGTTATTGGTCACCTCTGTAGTCTCTAGCAGTTGGCAGCGGTTTGGTTCCACATAGAATATTGAAATTTTGTCATTTTACATAAATTGCCACTTAAAGTGAGACAGAAACCGCAGAAAAATCTAATACTGTGTGTTAACAACTTGAAGGTAGTATATTATGTTTATTAAGGGCATAAATAAAAGTTGCAACATCTACTCAAAACTTATGCTTTGTTGTCGCTATAGGTCAAATTCTTATATAATTTGAATTCAAAATAATTTTTGGTTAATAACTAATCCAAAATCCTGCGTTAAGACTGACAATTTAGTCTCTAATTTCTATAGAGATATTTCTGTAGAGTTATATTTCATATAACCACATGTAGCATACTTTACAACGCTTAGAGGGTACAATGTAAAACATATTTTTATACACAGTATTGGATCACTAATTCAGTCTAAAATGAATACTTTATCTCTTTCTCACTTAATGAACTGAGTAAAATAGTAATGATTCTGTTTAAGCTAGTTATTCTGTTGATAAGCGCTGTTGTGATTTTTCAACTATTTTTTCTTTTCTTATACTCTGACAATTTACGTATACAAAGTAGTATAAAGTGTTGGAAAGCTACTAAAGTCGACAATGTTGTATCTAAGGTGTCAGAAATTTCTCAAAATGGTAAATCTAATATAAATAGTCTGCCGAAATGGATACTGGATGTGTTGATACGAGGTGAAAAAAAATTGAGTCGCAGTTCACAAAAACTTTCATTTCTACTACTTTTGCGCAAACTTGTCCTTTTTGGAGTTCGTGAAGTGAATCAGAAAATTAGCAAAACGGAGTGTGCGCAGTGGTGGGCAAATCCACTCTCCGTCATTAACTTTCAAGAAAAGGACTTATCTACTGAAGTGACACAGTACAAGCTCACATTTGCCGCTCAACCTGGCGAAATTACTTTTGAAACAATCATTAACCTGGTTCATCATAAACGAAATAAATCAAATCCTTATGCTTCCGATGATTTGATATTTGTGGATGGAAGTCGCAGAGACAAATTTAAAACAATTTCTTGTGCCTTAACAGTACCTCTACACTTACATAAAATATGTCTCTGCCCTGAAGAGTTAGTGAGTGCTCAAGCAGTGACAGTGAAAGTGAGACATCGTTCGTCAATCAGTGATCCTGAACTTCTGTCTTGGCCTCCAAACATATCCATGTTTGTCCAGGACTATATACCAATTGGAAGCATGGATGCATACATGAATTCCCCAACCAATCGTAGCATCGAATATTGTGGACCAACAGTGAAAATGATTTTACTAATCAGTTCCGCTCCTTTTAATAAGGAGTTTCGTGATAGCATTAGAGCAACATACGGAAATCCTAATTATTTGGCGAAGTATGGTGTTAGACTACTTTTTGTCTTTGAAAAAGTAGATGATATGTCACTCCAGGTAAGTGTCAATACTAAAGGAGGATAAAAGTTGATCACTAAAGAACATATTTATGCAAAATGCCTACTTGTTTTCACTCCTATATATCGGATTTGCACAAGTCGGGGACTTATGAATTGCGACCCCATTAACCAATTGTCTACAGTGTATTCATGTTTTCCACATTTGGTGCATAATTGCATGAAATAAAATGTCAGAGTTCTTAACGCATTTTCTTCAAATGTAAATACGCTGTTGAAGCAAAACAATTTTTTATCACTATTTAGCATTCATCACTGCTTTGCACTAGACTTTCTTGGTCCATTTCTGTCACAAACCTTTGGAACAAAAAAATTGTTTATTCAGTATCAGGCATTATAACCACAGAACAAAATTAACGTACAGGGTTAGCCAAAGTGTTTTGCTTTATGAACATATCTCAGAATAGACAAGAAAATGTTCATCTTAAAATTGTGTGGGTTTTTTTTTTACTAAAACATTTTGTTTGTTACAATAGAAACAGTAAATTGTTTCATAAAAACTGCGAAAACTGAAGGATCTAGTCACTTTAGTTCTCATTTATAAGGGGCTATGTTAAAACATCATGATAAACTGAAATTTCAAGACTAGCAAATCAACTATACACACTAAAAATTTAGGAATTTATACGCCATTCGGAAAAGGAGGCTTAAGTATAACTAATTGACAAATTTTATTGTTCGAAATTTGTGCTATTATTAAAAACACAATGTTGATAAAAGTATCAATAATTATGAAATATTCAGTGGCGGTTGAGATAGGAATACAATTTATCGGCAACGATCATGTGTCGCCAAAGCAATCGCTACTTCAACTTGTGGGAAACGTAAATTCTCATGAAAACAAACTCTAGTCCCGGGTGATTTTGTATAGTTTGTTGTCGCTTCATTTTATAGAATCGGGACATTCGCACCTCTATAATATTACGCTAAAAGATCAAAATTAAGGAAACTTTTTTGCAGGGTGATTTTAGGTTGTTTGTTGTCGGTTCGCTTTATAGGGTGGAGACATTCCCATCTCTATAACATTACGCATGTTCAAAGATACGGGACCTTTTCTGTACCTGAAGTTTGTTGATAAACAAATGCCAAACAACGGTTGGAGGCAACAACCATCAATTCACAAAAGTTTTAAGATAATTTTATATTTCAAAATTTACCTTGGAAACCTGTGAATCAGAGGCTTGAGAGATTTTGCAGAAAAGGTCTCGTATCTTTGAACTTTTCGCGTAGTGTTATAGAGATGGGGATGTCTCCACCCTATAAAGCGAAATGACAACAAACAACCTAAAATCACCCTGCTTTTTTGTACCTGAAATTTGTTTACAATCAAAATCAAGTTTTAGGAGGAATGACCTTCAATTCACTTATTTGTTATTTGTAATTCTAAAGTTTAATTCACTTACTATTTATTTGTAATTCAAAAATTTTAATTCACTCACCATTTATTACTAATTTAAAAGTTTTGAGGATACATTTGACATAATGAGTAAAATATATAATAAATAAAATACAAATAACTGTTTTTTAGATATAAGAAAAAACGTTTACATGATTAGCTATGTACTGCGTAACCCAAGTTATATTTCAAATTACGATGGTCCAATTCTTAACATAAAACACCCAAACTCGTTTCGTAGAAAGTGTCTTCCCAATTGCTAAATAGTTAAGCTAACTCTGTATATGGGTAACACGTGAGAGCTCATACAGAGCAAGCCAAACTATTGACTCTTATGCCGAATCATTAAGACATTTGATTCGCCTGGTATATCTTGTTTGTCATCTATTTCTTATACAGAGGTTTGAATGCATACCAGGTTCGTTGTACATTTTTAAAATCATGCAGGAAGAAATTGATGAAGAGTTTGGCGTCCATCACGATATAATTCAAGGTAACTACGATCACTCTTATCATAATTTGACACTGCGCCATCTGTCCATGTACAACTGGGTACTTACACACTGTGCTTTGAAGGCCTCACCATTACCACGCTGGATACTCAAGGCTGACGACGACTATTTCATTAACATCCCATTGGTTCTCAAAGTCACTCAAGCTAATCCTGACGTAGAATTAATGTAAGACAAATAACATTCAAGTACTACATGTAAAGTCTTTGTGCATGGTAAACAGTTGAGTCCAGTAGTAGTTATGTATTTAGAATTCAGCGGTAATACAAACTTTTTAATAGCTAGTAGTCGTAACTTGGTATGATACTCTCTTCGGCACCTTACATACAAATGTCTAGAGCTTCCACAGTTTCTTAAAGGTGCGTTTTTCTTCACTCAAAGCTGAACTCAAATCAAGTACTTACTAAATTAAATAAATAAACCAATCACCAATTACTAACCATAGACAAAAGAATTTACACTTTTAATTCCACTTTCCTACAGATATAAAATAAACACTTCGAAAAATCACGACGAACTGTGAAGAAAGAAGAGAGGAGTTGTGAGTATGGCCTTGTATGATCAAAGTTAATGAAAAAGCTATTGCGCATGTGCATAAAAAGTATGCGCCCCTAAAGAGTCCCTATCAACCCTAAGCCCTACGGACATCTCGTGAGTAAGCCACAAAGGTGAATGACCTTTTCTCACTTTCGTCTATGAAACAGACACAAAGTGAACCCTTACCCCAACACCCGCTGGCATAAACTCCTACAATCCGACTATTATTCAAGATGCTTGGTACGAGTGCGGACGTTGAGTAACCACCATATCGATGGTTGGTGCTTTCTTTTGGTCCGACATATAATCTCCAGAATGCCGACTTCCACTATGGCTATTCACTTTAACTTAGCCTAGAAACTCCCAAAAGACTTTTGGGACCAAATATTATTTATGAAATTTATTAAATTAAGTATTTTTACGTAACTTGTAATAGTTTTCCCCATTAATTTAATTACTTTTACACTAAAAATTGATAAATATTTGATTATTTCCCTTACTTATTTTCCTTTTCTTTTACGCGCATGCGTTAAACTTGAGGTCAATGAACTCAATTCTCATTCCTCTTCATACATCTCCACAACTCACAATATGGGCACAAAAAACATATTTGAACTCTTAAAAAATAACTAAACATAGAGAATTAAAGATAGAAGTCCCTATGCAATAGTTAATTAATTCGATGTTAGCAGTTTTTGGGTAAGGGTGAATGGTTTTTTAGTTATTTTCAAAAGAAAACAAACAAAAAAATTTTTTGGTTATAAATTTTTTTTTTTCTTTTTCAATTTTACCGTATCTGAAACTTTCAAATAATTAATGTTAACGTTCCAATTCGAAGTATTAAACCTTGCTACGCATTTTTTAAATTTATAAAATTTTCAGGTTTAGAAAGAAGATAAGTCGTATGAAAATTTTTGCTTATATTGAGAATTATTTATTTTTTTCACGTTACTTCCATAAAATCCGGTATAATTTCTTTGAAAGGAATAGCAATTTTATAAATAGAAAATTTTATAAATTTAAAAAATGCGTAGCAAGGTTGAATACTTTGAATTGGAACATTAACATTAAGTATTTGAAAGTTTCAGAAACGGTAAAATTGAAAAAGAAAAAAAAAATTTATAACCAAAAAAAACTTTTTTGTTTGTTTTCTTTTGAAAATAACTAAAAAACCATTCACCCTTACCCAAAACTGCTAACATCACATTAATTAACTATTGCATAGGAACTTTTAGCTTTAATCCTCTATGATTAATAATTTTTTAAGATTTCAAATATGTTTTGTGCCCATATATGCGCCCGAGTGTAGCCGACCATGTGTGCCTGTTTTAGTTAAGCTGAAAAAGTTTAATTTTCATTTTTGAAAATCTTTTCGCGTTGCGCAGAAAAGTTTATCAGGACTTAAAACACAATCGGTATAATAGAACCAGAACAGGAGTAAGCATGTCTTGTATAATATAAATGTACATGATCTCTGCCAAGTTGAGTTAAATGAGCGAAGTAAATCTGTAGAAAGTAAACCTTTTTTGCGAAATCATGAGTTATATTACAGGGTATCTAAAGATTAGTGTCCCTATAGCCGAGTCCCTATGTAGTACCTATACACCATTTTCGACATTTCGAGTGAATGGGAGAAGCATACAAAAACGAAAGCACCTCGGCTATAGGGAAACTAATGTACAGTGGGAATAGCCGGGGAGTGGACAATGACACCCAAGTTCACACACCCCACCCAGGGACCATAGACGGGCACAACTATTTTGCGCGTAAGGTTAGGAACTGAATGATTTAATTTGAAAAATAATGAATGGAATATTAAAATCATGAAGGACACCTAAATATGCGATCGCAATATGACTGATTATTACTCAAGTATTAATCAGGATGCGTATATTTGGATCTGACTAACTACGACTTTGTAAAAGTAATTTTTGGACTATTTGTTACAAGCCTGAAGTTCAGCCCGTTGACTTCTCCATTTAAATGGACTGAGCATTCGTCACCGAAAATAATGCAGCGCGTCCATTCCGGATTTTTATGGCACATGTCACGTGCTCATTCGCAAAAATCTGATCTCCGATCCGCATCGTCGTCATTCAACATGTGCAGTATTTGCATTTTGTAGAAGTAAAAATTGTTCTGCCTTAGAATTTTCACTACTGACATTTGGCTAATTCCGGAATCCAGACCGAGCTTCCTAGTTGTCGTGTGTAGATCGAGTAAAGCAGCAGCTATGACAGCTGCTGCCATTTCTCCAGTTGCAGGTTTCTGGACATTTTTTGGTTTCAAGTCCAGCAGTGTGACCGACGATTCAAACTTGTCAATAATATTTTTTATGGTACCCTTACTTCGAATTTGATGGTTAATTGTAGATGGATGGGTATTATACCTTTCCATCACTTGTTGGTAAGTATCCTCAGGGTAGCGGTAATTAATTTTTATAACTATTAGTCGCAGGTGTGATGGTAAACCCTTNAGGGTAGCGGTAATTAATTTTTATAACTATTAGTCGCAGGTGTGATGGTAAACCCTTTCCAGTAATGAGAAAAAACAATTAAGCGTAAAACTATTATTAGTTAGCAAAAACAATGAATTAGCAAAATTAATTCCTTCAAAAACAAAACCCAAATTTTGACACGTTTTGCATTTGGGTATCTGCGCCCCCCCTCCCCACCTACTTTTAACGCTCTAAAACAAGATTATAGGTTATCAATCTGAACCTCATTAATTAATGATACTAGTGAAAAATGTTGTTCCCATATATGCTGTTCAGTTCGGATGGGGTGTGTGAACTTGGGTGTCATTGTCCACTCCCCAGCTATTCCCACTGTATAGATTCCCTGTACAAGAGATTTGTGTTTTTTGAAAGTACTACCTTTGGTATTGTCCCCAAGTAACTTTACTTTTATTATTGAAAAAGACATTAGGTGTTTACTGAGTCCGCCTTAGGGTTCACAAGAGAATCTCTAGCCTGTTGCTGCTAAAATTATACTCCATCGAACCAAACACATGAAATCCGTTTGGGATGACGGAGAATATGGTAGTAGCAGATCAATACATATTGAATACTAAATATTTGATTGCCGAAAATATGCGTAGTATGACAAAGTGATGTAAATTTCAAACTCAATATAGGTTAAGTTCGCCAAAAATGTAGTTCCGACTTTTAAAACATTTCCTTCACTGCTCTATCTTAGCTATCTTAGCTAACAGAAAAACTATCTACTCTCGAACCAAATAGCATTGAGCCCACGAAGTTCTCGCCGCGAGATTTTCTGTTTTTTATTTAGATATGTGCATGTCTTCTCATTTAAATTTTTAGGTGTTGGAGTTAAAAAGTTTAATTTGCGATTCAGATAAGTCTTTATCCTTTGATTTACTTTTAGCTTGCCATCAAAAATTCAAATAGACAAGGTACCAAAGGTGAAACTGTTTCTAATTATGTTGAAGGATAGTGTATACAAGGAATTGGGCGGGAGACTCCCAAAAAAATTCTGGAAAAAATTGGAATTAGAATTGTGAATCAAGCACTGCTAAACCATGTGGTGTTAACGTATCTACGGTAAAAATGTCATTCTTAGTTCTACCACCAAAAACTGAAAACGATACACCTGGTAATCACACAAAACAAATTGATTCGTTTACAATCTCTGTAATCAGACAAATCTTTCATCGTTTTTATGAAAGTTATGCATATTCTACAATGAAAACTTACACCAAAAGTATTTAGAAGGTGACAACATTCCAAGAGTTGGTAAAGAAACATTCAGAAAATGATATCGTAAATTATTCAGTAAACCTGTATTCCTGGAATGGAATGACAACAGCACAACGTGAGTACTACTTGCGCCACATTAAACATTTCCGGGACACAGGGTAGGACATATTTTACTGTGATGAAATCTGGATTCTCCAAATCAAAAACGAAATAAATGCAGCCAATTTGTTTTACATAATACAGAAGTCAAAAAGAAATATTGGATTCGCGATAGACTAGTAGTATGTTTCCTACAGCCCGTAATGTTCTTTTATTAACATTACGGGCTGTAGGTCTTTCCAGCCGATGCATTATGAATTAAAATAATATACTTCAACTAAATTTAATTGTAATTTTTATTTTTCATTTAAAGACAAACAAACAATGTACTCATAAGTTTAGCTTTACAATTGCCCTTCTAGTCCTGGATGAGCGTCGCAATATTTTAGGGTGTAACTTCATATTCAGCCTCTTCAGGCGAAGTCCTCTTACGCAGAGATTATGTTTGACAATGTTTATTTCTCCTTTTGAAAGAAGCTCTCTTGGAAAAGTAATAATAAAATAATTAAACATAATCAAACTTTAACAAAAATTAAACTTAAAGAAACAAAAAGTAATAACAAAATAAACTTACTTTTTAAATGTTGAATTTCCTTATGTTGGTCCTTCAAGAAAATTTACAGGACCGGTACTAGTGTTTCCAACATGTTGAAATTAGTGGTCATATTATTGTGTGATGTTTGCAGCTCACTTCTCTCCACCTGAACTTTGTATAGTCGGTCTTGGAGAGAACCAACAGATTCGTTCAGAATCTTAATTTCTCCCTCTATGATTAAAAAAAAAATTAATAATAATATAAAAAAAAAATTAATAATAATAAACATTTATTACACATATTATTACTTTTAAAATTATTTGAGGTCATAGCCTCATTCCTGTCATCGTACGCTTTGTCTACGCGTAGGTTAACGTGAAGCAGTAAAGCTTCACAATTGGCTAATTCATCCTTCCGTAATTAAAAAAAAAAATAAATAATAAAAAAAAAAAAAAATAAAAATAAATATATGTATATATATAATTAATAATTAATAATTAATAATTAATAATTAATAATTAAAAAAATAAATAAATAAATAAATATATATATTATGTATATATATAATTAATAATTAATAATTAAAAAAAAAAAAATATATATATATATATAATTAATAATTAATAATTAAATTACCTTTTCGTCAACAGTTGCTCTATATGAGAGCAACTGCGATACCAACGCTTCAAGATGTTCAACTCGGACAAAGTAATGGTCCAAGGTGTTGAACGTAATTATTGTTGGTTCAGCCATCGTTGTTGAGAAATTTTTGAGGAAGTTTGTTTAAATGTGATGATTTGTGGAATGAATTTTTGAAAGTAGAACTGCTATTATATACAAAAATTTCGAATGGCAAGAAGAGTTTGATAATGAAGGGTATCCTTTCAATTTTTCAGAAATTGAAAATAGATCCTATTTAATTTAAGATAAGTCTTAAAATAGGAAAACAAAATAAGGTAACGTAAGAATCCTATTGTCGAAATGGTTTTCACAATAGAAAGTGTACCTTTAAACTCAGACAACTTATCCATGAGGTAACCTTGTTGTTTATATATATGTTTATATTTATATATATGTTTATAATACTTAAAAGTGAAACTTTAAACTCGGACAAATTGTGCATAACACAACCTTGTTTTTTATGAAAAATGTTTTGTTTACCAAATATCGTAAATAGAAAACAAGTAGATAAGGTCATGATTTAGTATAAATACTTCTACATTTGGTTTGGACAATTCTTTAATTGGTTGGAGTTACAACTGACAGATCTTTTATTCGAACGTAGCAGAAAACAAGTAAATTTAACTATAATAAAATGAGAATATCATCTCACCTAGTATTTAATAAAAACAGTATTTAATAATTCCAAGAATTTTTGGTACCCATAATAACCCTACCATATTTGCCTTAAATTTTAGACACTTTTCAAATATAACTTTTTTTATAGATAACTTTTGTATTATAACTTCTCATTGCTCTTAACGTGAGCAGAATTGAATGTAGCAATTATTAAAATTATATTTTGAAAACATTCAGGTTGATTTTCTTTAGTATTTTAGATTCAAACTTTTTAAAATGTCAGGTGTCTACAATGGTGGATATGCGTAGCTTTAACGGGACAAACTAGAATTTTTTTTTCATCTAATTCCAGGACTCTTGGAGACACAAGGGCAACATTCCAGCGCCCTTGTGCCTCCTCCGTCTCAGCCGTATGATGTCAAGTATAGTTAGTTATTAATTGGAATAAAAATAAAAATTTTATTCAGTTTTTATAACGAAAATTACTTAAGTTTGTTTTAAAGCTTTTACATCAGACAGTTCATCACGGCTCATTTCATTGATAAACAAGTAACATCTTTACAATAAGCAAAGAGAAAGGTTTAAACATTATTTTTAGTTTTGAGGTTTTCAATTGTCGAGTAAGTCAAACTTTCTCGCCATCTGCGAGATTATTGTCAACTAGAAAAGTAAACAGTGAAAAAAAAATGAAAAGTTTGAAACTTATGATTGTAACTCGCGACCTGCGGGATTATTGACAACTAAAATAGTAAACAGTGGGAAATTTGAAAGTTTAAAATTTAAGATTGTAACTATGTGATTTCACCAAATCAATCATCATACCTATCACACATAACTATGGGCATTGAGGGATGAGACTTCATATGTTATCTTTTTTGATTTCCTTTGAAAATTTTTTGATAAATTTTTTTTTCATTCCATATTAAACAAGAAAAGTGTTGACACAAAAGTTATTCCTATTCGTATAACAAACAACTTTTCCCAATAAAATTTTTCTCTGTGGTGAACCGTTCTTAAAGAGTTTTTTTTAAATACAGTGGAACCTCTCTATAAAATCACCTTACATTAGACCACCTCGCTAAAAGACACACTTTTTAAAATGTTCATTCCTCTTATGGCATTTACAACCCTCCTCTCTTTAAGACCCCTTTAAAAGACCATCTCTTTATAAAACACATGTTTTCACACTCAACTCGAGGGAAATTCTCTCCTTATAAGACCACTTGTGCAAAAATTAGAGCGAAAATTTAAATTTTTAGTTTTTTCACTTTTTCAAAAGTTGGGATTTCAATTACAATTTCGTCAAGTTTTTTAAGTGATCTGAACTGAAAAGTTCTTTCGAGTTCATAAGACTGCTTAACGTTTGGCAAAAAAGAATAACAATGGACAAATAATCGAAATCGGCCAAGAAGCGAAGGTCCTATTCTTTAAAAGAGAAAATGTCAATTATTGAACTGATCAAAGCAGGGAAATCCAAAATTCAAGTGGCTGTGGATAATGACATGACAAGAGGTAAGCTAAGCAAACGAATAATGAGTTAAGTAAAATGTTTAAAAAAAATTAAATAATAATCAAAGTAAATACAAGCACTAAATCTTTTAAATTAACAAGATTCTGTCAACACCATTTGGAAAAAACGAGCGACCATCGAGTGTGATTTTCGAAGAGCTCAACCCGACATGAAGAAGGCGAGAGTTGCAAAATATAAAGATCTCAACAAGGCACTCTACGATTGATTCTGGCAACAAGGAAGTTCCCAAATTTCTATTGACGGTTCAATTCATAAAGCAAAATCATTATTTTTTGCTGAGGCTTTGGGGATTTCTGACTTCTGTGCATGTAATGGATGGTTTGAAAAATGGAAGAAGCGGTTTGATGTCTCATTCAAGTGCATTTCCGGGGAATCAGCTTCAGCTCCATTGGATACTGTCGACAAGTGGCTAGAATCAAAATGGCCCGTCGTTCGAGCTGGTTTTAATACGGAAGATATTTACAACGCAGATGAGAGAGGAAAGCATTTACATTTCAAACCAGCAAAAATGCATTTTGAAAATGCATTTTGAAAATGACGGTGTAATTTGTAGTTTTGTGTTGACAATTTGTATACAAGGAGATAAAAAACACGAAATGCACTTTAAGTTTTTGAAAAAATTTAACCGCTCACTTTTATCAAAAAAAATTATAAAAGACATTTTGCTTTTTTATCATGAAATATTTTGGTATACGAATTTTCAACACGAAGTTCCAAAACACACCCTCATTTCCAAAATTCATCTTCGCTGCTTTGAAATGTAAATGTTCAGGACTCTTTTTTAAATTACTTCCTACAAAAACCTACAACACAAAATCGGCATCTTGCAGCGGCAAAAGACAATCGAAAGAAAGACTAACAATACTGGCTTGTAGCAACATGACTGGAAGTGATAAAAGACGTCTTATTGTAATTGGAAAAAGTGCAAAACCCAGAAACTTTCCAAAATACCTTAAGTCTCTACCATTGACTTATGTCGCAAATCGAAAGGCTTGGATGACTCAAAGTATCTGGGGTAAATGGATCCTTGAATGGGATGAAGAACTCCGTAAGACGAAACAAAAAATTCTCCTTTTGATTGACAATTGTTCTGGACATGTGCAAATTCCAAACCTCAAATGCATTACTGTGGAATTTTTCCTCCAAATGTTACTTCTATTTTGCAGCCCATGGACCAGGGAATACTCAAGAACATGAAAACATTCTACCATCGATTCTTTATCAGCAAAATTTTAACTCATTTGGACCATACTGGCGAATTACTCTCCATTATAGTTATTGACGCCATTTACCTTGTTAGCTTGGCTTGGGATTCTGTGATCCCAAACACGATCTCAAATTGTTTTCGTCCCTCAATCCGAAGAAGTAGACATTCAAGAATTTCCTGAAAACTTTAACTTGGAAAATAAAGGTTTAATTTCCGACCTGTTTTCTTATGTGGAAGTAGAAAAGGGACCAGAGGACACTATGGAGAACTATGTATGTATCGACAACGATGTAAGTATTTTAGTAATGTTGATGAACTAAGTAAACATGATGAAACTTAAAATATTTTAATTTGCTAGATGGAAATCTCTGAAGTGCTTTCGGATTCTGATATAATTTCTAGAATCCATACGGCCAATGATTTCGTTGAACCCGACGTTCAATCTGAATCTTCAACTAACTCTGAAGTTGAGTGCGTTTAAGTTTTTCAATGTGACCCTAGTTTGAAGGAAATTGATGTATTTCGACACTTGGATGCATTGAGAATGTGGATCGGGCAAAAAGAATTGGATGAAACTCTCCACTGCCAAATTTCAATACTGGAAAGAGCGGCGCTAAATCAAAACATTGTTAAAACCATACAACCAAAAATTACAGCTTATTTTAGTGCAATCTAAGCGTAATAAATTGGGAGGATTGCTTATTTAAACTTATTTTAATTCATAAAAATATTCCCTCCATTTACTCTCTATAAGACACAGTGGTCTTATAAGGAGACTCTCTATATAAGACCACCTCCTTATAAGACACACTTTGGGCGTCTCCGATAGGGTGGTCTTATACAGAGGTTCTCCTGTATTTGATTTTCGTAATTCGAAAATTTTTTGATTTTCAAATTTTTTCATTACATATTAAGCCAGAAAAGTATCTCTACAAAAGTTATTTCTATTTGTCAAATAAACAACTTTTCCCCATAAAATGTTTTTCTGCATTGAACCGTTCTTAAAAACTATTTTCAAAATTTGATTTTCTTTGAATATTTTTGGTTTTCAAGTTTTTTCATTTCATATCAAGCAAGAAAAGTATCTCTACAAATGTTATTCCTATTCGTCAAATAAACAACTTTTCCCCATCAAATTTTTCTCTGCGGTGAACCGTTCAAAAAAATTAATTTTCGAAATTTGATTTTCGTACTTTCAAAATTTTTTATTTTCAAAGTTTTTTCATTCATATTAAGCAAGAAAAGTATCTCCACAAAAGTTACTTTTATTCGTATAATAAATAACTTTTCTCCACAAAATTTTTCACTGCGATGAACCGTTCTTAAATTTTTTTTTTCGAAATTTGATTTTCCTACTTTAAATTTTTTTTTAATTTTTTCAATTTTTTTCATCGCATATTAAGCAAGAAAAGTGTTTCTACAAAAGTTAATCTTATTCGTCAAATAAACAACTTTTCTCTATAAAATTTTTCGCTGTATTGAACCATTATTAAAGAAAACATACTATTGAAGATTTTATCATCTATACCATCTTATAGCAGAATGATTACGAGAATGGTAGATTATTCATCTAGCGATGAGTCAGATTTCTATGATTCAGATGAAACGAGATATGTCGGTAGTGACTCTGAAGATGAAATAACAGCTGAACACTTTCGTGCTAGATTATGTCCTTTCTGTGATATTAATTTCCCTTCCGTTGCTACACTGCAGCGTCATAAATCAAATTCTCACAGAATATTATCAAAAGTTTCAACGCTTGAATCAAATTGGAGATGGAATTTTACATAATGATTTGAATATTAAGTTTTCTGCAGTGGAGAATACTTATGAAGAGTACGAGGTAGATCTATCCAATCACATTCCTATCACTGTCAACCAAGTTTTTCATCGTATGAAACGTTCACTACTGCAACTATTGACAAGAGAGCTGGAAGCTAAAAATAATTTTAAGATTCAGTTTATAGCAAATTTACATTTCGAAAAGACAAATGCAGATGGTCAAAAGACATTGAGCTTTCCAACATTCAATTCATTCTTATTTGGAATTAATCACAATATTGACTTTTCGTTTGTTTACACAAAAGCTCTTCTTGAATTTAAACATCAAATAGAAAGCTATGCCAACATGGCTTCTTCCTTTGTCTTTGTAACAGTCTTGGATTCGAAAATCACAATTGTCGAATACAATAATTTCATTGGTGGTAACAGAGTTGAGCAATATCCAGAAATTTTTAAACGATAAATGCGGAATAATATGTATGATGTACCTAGCGCTAACGACCTATGCTTTAAACGAGCAGTTCATTTACATCCGAAATTCAGACCACCATTTCCGCGTTCCTCTAGTATCAAAAACAAACTTCTGCAAAACTTGGACTATTACGAACAGTTGTTTGTGTCCTCAACAATAGATTGGACTGGAATTAAATTTCCATTTAGTTTATCTCAGATAAAACGGTTTGAATCAAACAATCCTACTATTGGTCTTTGTATAATACCATTTGATTCAAACTATTCGTTGAATATACCAAATCCAAAACATGTTAGAACCTCTGTTGATGATGTTATTGATTCTGTCATAAATGCTCAAAATGATAGTTCTAACCATGATTTAGTGGATGAAATGGAACAAAATATCCCAAGCAGTCGTAGTCGCAAAATTGAATTCATGAGTTTCGCAAAAAGTGTTATACGCTGTATACATGCAAAGAAGATCGAGAAGTTAGAATTGATTTGCTAATGTATTTGGGCGAACAGCATGGACTCCTGTACAGAAACCAAGGTTACAATGCCACAGAAGTCTGTCGCCTCTGCCTACAGGCATTTAACAAATTTAATTATGAATCACGCAAGCAAGCTTGTGCTGCTATTGGATGTCAAAAAACTAATTTCTCACAACTAATGTTTCTGAAGTTTGACAAATTTGAGAGGTAAAATGCTAGTAATATATCACAGATATTAGATTATAATACTTATTTCTTCAAATTGCAGATGTATCAGATATCCATACGTTTTCTTTTCTGACATGGAAAGCAATCTCGTTCAATTGGATCAACCAGAATGTCACTTACAACGAGAAACAAAAACAAAAAAGTTAAACATACATAGCCCTGGACTGTATAGTTATTTCTGCGTAGACAATAAAGATAATGTATATGCTAAGCAGACATTATGCTCAAGAGCAGAACGAAAATGTTGCACACAAGATGGTGATGGAATTGTTCAAACAAGCCAAATTACTTTCCAAAGAAATAAAACACAATGACACTATAGCAAGCACTACAATGGTACTTAGCCAGACTGACGAAGAAATGCTAACAAGAAATATTACACTGTTGGCATGTTGCATTTGCTTGGACAAACAAATTTGCGTAGGCATCACGATCATATCATAACAGACGGTAAATTTAGGTAATATTACAAAAGCATTCTTTATTTTTTTATTTTACGTTATAAGTAGCCCAAACTTTATTGGATTGGCGCATCAACAATGTAATATGAAAGCTATACAGAAATCTAATGAATTTGTTTGCGTCTTTCACAGTTTCAAGAATTATGATAGCAAACTAATTATGGAAGCACTCCAGAAAGATTCTATAGATGCTGTAACAGTTATTCCAAACTCAACTGAAAAATTTAATGTTATTTTCATGAAACGAAAAGGGATTACACGCAAGTTTATTGACTGTTATGCATTTTTTAACTGTAGCTTAAGTGAGCTAGCTAAAACGTTGACTGAACAAGACTTTAGAATTACACATCAAGTCTTCCAAGGATATGAACATAATATTCATTTACTCTATCAAAAGGGAGTCTACTGCTAATTCTTTATGGACAATGTAGAAAAGTACAAACTCACCGAACTTCCACCTATTGATAAATTTAAGAATGACTTGACTGGAGATGACATTAGCCTTGAAGATTATGATTTGGCAAAACTTGTCTGGTGTGATTTTCAAATTTCAAATATGGGCGAGTACACAAACACTTACTGTTTATCAGATACTGCTTTTCTTGCTGATAGTTTCATCAAATTACGAAATGTCATGTATAAAGCGTTTGGACTTGACGTTTGTCATTATTTTAGTTTACCAATGTTTATTTATGACGCATGTTTAAAATTCATGCAAGTTGAACTTGAAAATATTTGTTGCTCAAATACTTACTTAATAAATGAAGAAGGTCAACGAGGAGTGTTGGTGTCCGTTGGGAATATTCGTACTGCTCGAGCAAACAATCCATTGGTACCTGATTACAACCCCAACGAAGACACAACTTATTTAGCAATGATGGACATAACAAACATATATGGTAATTTCTTTATATTATATTGTATTGTTGAGATGTTAAAAACTGTTATATAGGAACAGCAATGATTTCCAAACTTCCTGAGCGAGATTATTTAATGGTTCGATCGGAGGAACTCGAAAAAATGCGTGAAAATCCAGAGCAATTTTTTGAAAATATTGAGGATAATGGACGAGTGGGTTATTTTGTGGAGATTGACGCAGAAATACCACAAGAACTACACGCAAAACTGAATAAGTAAATACACTTGAATTAGTTGTTTCAAATGTAATTGATTGATTTATTTTAGATGCCTTATTCCAATGCCTTACAGAAGGCTTATCAATACAGAATACATTTCTTCACATATGATGGATTTTGGTGAAGAAATTGAAGTAGATATGACTACTTTCAAAACTGAACGTCTCATCGCAGACTTCCATGTCCGCAAAAATTATGTTTGTCACTACAAACTTTTAAAATATTGGATGAAACTCGGATGTAAAGGGACCAAAATTCATGCTGCAGTAAAATTTATTCAATCTGACTAGCTGAGAAAATTTATGGAATTTAATGATATGATGAGGAAGGCAGCCACTTCAAAAATGGAGGATTTAATGTGAAAACTCTGCAACTGCGCTACATCTGGGGAAATGATTGAAGCAAAGCGCAATCGTGTAAACGTGAAACTCATAATGGGACGTGAGATGGTTTTGAAATATAATTGACGTTGGATCGTCCCATTGCTGTTGGAGCTGCTTGTTTGGAAATTAGCAAACTCATAATGTACCAGTGGTTCTATGACTACTTTCTCATAAAATATCCAAATCTTGATCTAGTGTATACTGATACTGACTCGTTGCTCAAGCTAATCAAAACAGAAAACTTTTATTAAGATTGTAAAGATAATGAAGGAGAAATTTTTGACATGAGCTGCTATGATACCAACCACTCATATTTTGGACATTATTATAGTCTGAAGAACAAGAAGAAGTTAGAAGCAATGAAGGATGAGTACGCAATGTGCGTTTTGACTCACGCTTGTGTAAATAAACCAAAACTATAAGCTCTGCGATATGTGAAAGACGAAATTCATTCTGCGACAGGACTATATGTAAACACTGTAGAATTCAAAAAGAAGGGGAAAGGAATACCAAAACGAGCTTTGGACCGTGACTGTTCATTTGATGATTATGTGAACGCAATTGAAAATCTGATCCAGACAAATCTAACAAGTAAATCTATCCGTAGTTTCAAACATAAATTATACACGATAGAACCAACGAAGAAAGCCATCAACGGATTTGATATAAAACGTTTCATTTTACCAGATAACGTTAATACATTAGCATTTAACCATGCAGATATTAAAACTCTTTATAGTTAGTTTGAGTAAACTATACATTCTTCTGGAAATATACTAGTAAGTATTCTAAATTTATCGTCTAGTTGCAAATTCAAATCAATGAATAAATGTGTAAAGGTTTTTTTCAAAATATCGTGGTAAGCAGTTTCAAACGCCATGTTCTTCTTTCCACCATTTAACTGTCTCCCAAGGCAATAAGCCTGAGTAGAATCTCTGACATTTTTCATAAGAATCAAATATTTGCAATTTGTAGTTAGAATTTGTAATTCTTTCTCAAAGAATGATTGTATGAGAAAGATTACACTAATATTTCTGTAATGAAGAGTTCTAGTAAAAAGATTTCCAATAGTTTTTGATTTGAAAATTTCTGCTAGTAAATCGTCTAGAACAAATAGTTGTGGAGTATCCAATGGATCTGTAATATCTTCCGGAAGACCCTTATGAAAAACTATTGAAGGTACTTTTGCTTTCAATTCATTGGAAATTTTTTCTTGATACTCAGAGTAGCAATATGTAATTTTGTCAATTGGAACATCAAACATTTCGTAACGTCTTTCTAAAATTTTACTCGTCAAAGTACTTTTACCACTTTGAGAACTTCCAGAAATTGTCGTTGTAAACGGCGTAATTAGCCGATAATCAAAATAAATTGTTTCAAAATTCATTGTAACAAATAAACTAACTTCAAAATTATAGTTACACGTCATATTATATCCTTTATTTCATTTCTATATTAACCAAAATTTCTCCAAGAAAAAATTTTTTAAATATATGAAGAACATTCAAATGTGAAATAAGTATTTTCATAGAATCCTGTTCCAAGCAAAGTACAAGACCATCCTTATCTTGTTTCCTTGGGTTGAATTGTTTGGTAAATCAACCACCCGTAACTTTCTGCTATTTTTTCCACAAGTACTTCCAACTTAATTATTGCCTGTTTAGCGTCTTGAAAAATTTGGCAGGTCCAAAATCCAAAAATTATGTATAAGATTAGGGATAAGAAAACAAAAAAAGAAAAGAAATTTTTTTCTTTAGGGATAATTTCTTGGCTTCTAGTAATTTGTTCTCTTCCAGTACCAGTTTCGTCGTATGCAATGTTCCAAGACATACTTTTCAGAATGGTAAAATTGGTGTTCAAAATTCTTGTATTTCTAAGTAAATTTTTGAAAGTTTGACCTTCCACAAACGTCTTTTTGTTGAAAAAATCTTTTTCTTCGTCGAAAAACAAGTTATTCTTGGATTGAGGTCAAAAACTATTTCTGACTGAGGTTATCCTTTGTCCAAATTGAGAGCGAGGTTAGTTTCTTGGGTATAAAACCAAGACTCATTTCGTTTAGATTTGTTCAGTCTTTCATTTGCTTTTAGCAACAAATCTCCTCTACTGTAATGCTGACAACATGATGTCGGACGTTCTGATGATTGGTTCATTTGATTCAACTAATAACGTCGAAACAGAAGATCAAGTTTGAGAAGAAATGCTGTTGGAAGAAAAGAATATAAGATCTCAACGACTCATAGAGAAGCTGGCTCGTTTCTTTTTGGCTATGAAATTTGCAAATACTCGCAAGTCAAAATGTCCAGGATATAGACTTGTTAAAAACTCCTCAAACCCTCTGGAAAAAGGACCAATATCGTTTCGAGATTATGATCCAATGACAAATCTTCCATTCACAACATTGTGCAATCACACTCCTTGCGACTTGGCTACAGAATACCAATATTTCATCTGTCGCGTTGTGGCGGAAGGCATTATCACTGCCAATCAATGCTATTTGCTTCGACTTCTCTCAAGGGAGAATGTTGGTCCAGACACAGAAAAAGAACCATCCTATAATCAAAACGTACTTCCTCCCAATTGTTGCCGATTTCAACTGACAACAGGAACTAGACAGATTGAAGGACCACTTGATGGGAATATGAGAACCTTGTTCAGTGGAAAGAACTGGAAACCACATAATTGGACTCCTTATACAAAACCGTGTGCACACGATCCATGTGTACCCGAATCCAAATCACTATGGGTTATAATAAAACTATTGGATCGGAATTGTTGGACGATTTCAATCCGGAGGTTCCTTCACAAATTGGTATGCCTAATCAATATATGCATTTAATCATGTCTAATCTTCAACTAGTTTCCAGATTCTAAGTTTTTTATTGAAGGATTTTCAATCCATCAATACTATTTCAATACAATATATACAATATAATATATTAATATAGTGCCCACTATATTAATTTCACTTGAACGTTACATTCGAATGGTAACAAGAATAAGAGGGGGCAACTTTCGTGAGAAAAAGTATATGTGGACGCCAAAAAGTTTTAACTTTGACTATGATATTACTGTTGAAAATGCTAGAATTTCAGCATTGGACTTTTAAACAACTACTGCCAGAGTAACACAGCAGCAGGCAATTGGCGCAAGTACAACTCCAATTCGCAATATGAGACAGAATATGGATGAATTTCGACTGAAATGTTCGTTTTCAAGGAATGGTTCCGGACCAGCAATAATCAACAGGAAGAGGTAAATACACCAAACGGATGGATTTGGAAGGAAACGCTTCTATAACTTAAATATCTTGTAGGAAACCGAGAGTATCCACCAATGGACAAGAGCTGTATATAAATTTTGTCATGGCACAGGATGCTCCAACATTTATGAAGCAATTGTGTCGATTTTGGTTTCAAAATCATCTAGCTGCAAATGAAATGCAGGAAGTAGTCGACTTTGTAACTGACCAGATTGATATACATTATACGACACTACCTCAGAAAAATCGATTAGAATAATTTGTGTCAACTTTGCTTTTTGTTCATAAAATAAATTCTACATACACAAATTTTATTTGTAATAAAATTTTTTTTTGTTTATTCTACTTTTGATTCTAATGAATTCTCAATTTTTTGAAGTTGTTCAATTAAGTTTTTTAGTTGAATTTGTCTGATACAAATTCTCCGCTTTGAATTTTCCAATTCTATTCTTGGATGGTTTTTCCATTTTTTTTTAAATTTACTGCTGGATTATCCACTATACACACGCAGTTATGACAGCAGAACAGTTTTTGCATTCTGAGATTTATACGAGCCCGATCTATTAGACACATTTGGGACTACTAGCCGCTCTCAACTAATTCCTGATGATAGTAATATCTAGGTAGTATACTTTTTGAGTTACATATATGGTATGTAACTAGATTTGTCTTTAATATTTCAGCAATTTGGTAAACTTCAGAGTCAAAGTTTGTAGAATATCCTTTTTCAAATGTTTGCTTTAAACGTTTTGCAAAGACATTTGTCCCAATTGGATATACTTTTCTGTTTCTCTTAAATTTTCTGCTCATGTAAAATTGTTTCCAAACACCTGATACTACTTGTGGAGTAACTGATGCTGGTGTCCACTGAATACTTCGGTGAAATGAATTCTGATATGCCTTTTCAATGTCTGGAATTATATGGATAAATCGTTTTGTATTTTTTTCTGTCATATTACGTTCGATCCTCTGCCTTATTGTTCTTATACAAGAAACTTTAATTGGACTATTTGGGACAAACTGTTGAATATTATTATCCGTGCAATATTTTTTCATTTGCTTTCCCATAAATTCTGACCCAGAATTACTTTGCAGTCTAAGACATTTACCTCCAGATTGTGAAATGATTTTATCTAGTGCATCACAAACTTCAACACATGTTTGCCGTCGAACAGGTTCTAGCCAACCCATTTTTGTAAACGGATCTAACACTGCTAATATATATTCTTTCTGATAGTTTGATTTTCTATATTTTTGAATGTCTATGTTGACTCTTCTACCTTACCCATTCCAAACTGATCAAAAATNCTGATAGTTTGATTTTCTATATTTTTGAATGTCTATGTTGACTCTTCTACCTTACCCATTCCAAACTGATCAAATGGTGTAGGACTGTATACAAACCTTCGCGGAATTTTTTATTTGAAAGATGTTGGAGTGCATAACCTTTCGACTTTTTTAAAATCTTTTGAACAGTTTTGAAGCCTGCAAATTTATTTATTTTGAAAAAGTTTGAAGCTTTCGAAAAACATCCCGGATTTTGAGTGTCTAAGTATGCTTCTACTATTGCATCGCTCATGGTGAGTTTTTGACTAATGTTTATTTTACTAATACCTTCTTATATAATACATTGACAATGCTTCTGCTAATTTAGTCTAGCTGTTCCGACCATCATGACTAAACGTATTAAAAAGAATGTGCGGTTCTTACGAACTATCAGTAAATCTACACCTGCTAAACGGAAAGCATATATATGTGGTGCGAGTATTGATCAGCTAAAATCAATTCAAGAATTTATTCTTAACGTTGCAAACAAAAACGTTCGAATAAAGCATTGCGTTCTCAAAAATTGAGACCTTACAAAATTATTCTTGAAAAACTTGCTTTCAGAAATCCTTCCAGCCGAATAAAAAAAAATATTGTTACAAAAGAGAGGGTTTTTACATGCATTGCTACCACCCGTTCTAGCATTTCTTGCAAGTAAACTATTAAATTAACCATGGTTAATCGAATGAGACTTGTTCCAGAACATACATACAATAAACTAATACTTTTGGCAAAAAAGGAACCTGAACATTCATCTTTTATTCAGAAAGATAAAAAAGGAATTTTGCATCAGGATATACCAGATGATTTGAAAATCTTGTTGTATCAAGAACTGGCAAGGAACCTGGCAGCAAAGCAGAAAAATATAAAAAATACACCCATTCTGGTAAAAAACATACTTCCAGAATTTCCAAAAATTAAAAATGGATTATTGGAAACAATGACTTCTGTGAACAACTTTGATAATAATGCATTCAATAGAATTATAAAGAACCTTAAAGGTAGTCGCATCGCTGGAATATTGGATTACTTTAAATCATTGAACATTGTTCCAAATAACGAAGAAGAAATTATTATTGACGGAAGAGTAATTCCAGGTAGCGCAAATGAACAAATCGTATTAGAACTTGCTAAAAATAAACCACCACAGTCAGTTAGAGGCATGGACGAAGTACTCGAAAAAATTATGCAATTCCCAGCCAAGTCAAACGTTTTTGGAAGGGCTACTCTCTCTGCTTTGCATACACAAAGCGAAAACTCATCTCCAGTTGGTAAAATTTAAAAATCAAAACGAGGTAGAAATACACGTTGGACTTCTATTAAATAATTTATTTTTTACAAATGCATTGATAAATCAATTTCTTTGTTGTATCATATTTAAATTTTTTCTTAATAAATAATTTTTTAACAAAATTACTAACAATTTTATCATTTCAAACAAAATCTTTTGTGAATATACAATATACAGAAGACATTGGACATGAATTGAGTTTTTTATACATAAAAAATATTACATAATGTCCACACTTATTTGAATTTGGTCCTTGGATACATAATCTTTTTTCCAAAACTGAAGAATTTAATAATTTTACAAATTGTTGAAAATATGGAGAATAATCCATTATTCCTAAATCATGACTACAAAAAAAAATTCTATTTTTGCACCATGTCGCTTTACAAATAGACCAACCCAATGCTCTCCTTCTTCTAGGCTACTTTGGTTATTAACGCAAAGTACCAGCGGATATCTTTCAATCTTGAGTTGTAGCAAATGATCATATGGAATACCTTCACATTGACCATTCTTCCTTCTTGTTAACGGCGCGAGACAATTATAAATTACTTGTGTATTCATGATTCCTTTGAAAAACCTTTAAAATATATTTATTTATCTGCATTTATATAAAACACCGATTGGTAATCAGCATATACTACAACGTTGATTGTGCTAGTGAGTCCTGTCTTGAAACGTAGATTAATAGCAACGTTACCAAATTTTGGAATGGTAAAACTATCTCTAATCTGTCTCAAGACATGGAAAATTTTACCATTTTTGAATTCACTGAGTTTGATGTCGACTCCAGTATCGCAGTTTGAAATTCCCAAAATTTCAAACAATGACAGGTAAGTCAATACTGATCCACTTTCAGCAATATCGAGATCGGTAGATTGCTCAGTGACTCACTCCCCATTCACTTTAACACTAATGTGTGTGAGACCATGATCTCTAAAAGATAAAGCGTTTGTAGCATAGGAACCATGCAGATGAGTACTTGGCACTAATCCAATAACAATTCGGTCTGGGAGATGTCCCGATATCAAATTTTCATTTGTGTTTTGAAGTGCTCCTGTTGGGAGTGCATATGTTTTCATATCTACGAGACGATTTGGATATACTATGGGATTATCAGCTTCCAAATTTTTCAAATGTGCAAGTTGTATTGACGGTAAGAGTGCATGTTTCCTTACTAATAATTTAGCTTCCATTATTTCAAATTTTACGTGCTGAGCAGCAGTTCCTTCACATTGAATACAAAAGGAATCATTAGAACGATGTAGCTGGATTCTCACATCTATTCCAGGTATTAGATATCTGGATTGAGTAAATAATTCAGTTTGTAGTCTTCCAGCAATCTCAAATATTTTGCTTTCATCCACCATGCTTCTTCGTTTAAACCAACCAGGATCTTCAGTACTTATTTCAGATTCAGTTTTAGTAAACATTGACGCCTCACCAATACTCTTCACATGATTTTTGGAATAACCTAAAAAGTTTTCAATGTACGCTCTGTACGGATAGTAGCTACATTTGCTTCTTATTTCTATCTCGTTCAAGTAAATACTCACTTAGTTTTCCCGTAATGTTCTCGTTGCCATTCAATTAATTTTTTATCCCACGTAGATTTCAACGATTTGAATACACATGTATCCAGCGGTTGTAATAGATGTGTGGTGTGAGGTGGCAGTTTTAGAAGTGTTACGTTCTCCTTTATTGCCAGCATAATTAATTTAATGGTGACGTGAGAACCATGGCCGTCATAGATTAAAAGCAATGGACGTTCTTTTGGTGCTTGTCGGAGAAATATATTCTTAAACCAATTGTAGAACGCTTCATCTGTCATCCAACCTTTAGGTGTCACTGTGTATCCAGTCCCTGGATAAGCATCAGAAGGCATCCAAGTGTCCCAAAAGGATTTAGCTTTAAAAATTATAAAAGGTGGAAGTCTTTATCCACAAGCAGAAACACACCCAAGTACACTGGTATTTGTTCTTCCAGTTCCAGCAGTTTGACGAATAGCAGTTACTCCTTTTTGACAAACAATTTTTGTCAATTTTGGATCATGACAAAATGAAGTTTCATCACAGTTGAATATTTGATTAGGCTTGTCTAATAGATTTAATTCTTGAATGGCATCTGCAAGTAGGGTGTAAAATTCATGAAAAACAAATGGATCGGTTTGTTTTACTCTTGTATGTTCCATGATTTGGGGTTTTTTGCATGCTAGGTTCCATCGTTTTTTGAATCCAATAAAGGTTAGAAACGGTCCATAAGGCAGAAACTTACCCCATTAGTTATTTTTAGAAGCCACAAATTTTCCAACAGATTTGATGACTTCTTTTCTCGTCAAGCCAAATCCCCATTTTGCCATTGTCTTCAAGTTATCTGACAGTTGTTTCTCCAAAGTGTAAGTTAGAGCAGTAGGACGACCAATAGGAACCGAATCCGTGCTTACTAATCTTCCTTTCCAGCCTTTTAGTCGAAGAATTAACGTTGTCCTTGGGACATTGTATTGTTTGCTAGCTGCAAGTTGTGTTAGTGAACCATTCTCAACTGCTTCAACTGCATTTCGAATGTCATCTTCAGTGTATGCTTTAGTGTTAGACTTCTTAATGTACTTCTTAGGCATATCTAATAGAAACCAATTTTTAAATCATGGTTTTGTTTGTCACACTCTTCATGTCACAATTACCCTAAACGTGAGTGTCACAATTATACTCTCATGGTAAGAAACGACGGGTAAATGTGACATTGCGATTAATTCTGATTTGCATTTGTTTTTCAAGTTAATGTTTTGTTGACTTACCTTAACAGATGCATAAGACACTAATCAGTATCAAAACAAAATTTTAAAATTCATTAGTATTCTCAATAAGTGAGATTAGAATTTGAGAACAATGACTTTTAAAAGAGGTTTTTAAAACAAGGTAGTTTAACCTAAGTTTTACCATGCTAATTTAATAATTTTTCCCTCCAAAAATTTAACATTACCCTCCCTAGATTGTGGACAACTAAGCAACAATAGCAAATTTCCTACAGAGGGTGTATTAACTGAGCTATTAGCCAAGTGTCACAATTAGGCGAAAGTCACATTTACACGACTCTACCCTAATATACGAATCCCGCCGAGGGGTCAATGCTATTTGGTTCGAGAGTAGGCTGGTGCTAATCCTCCACTCTTTAAAATTTACAAGTCAGGATTTCACGTCGAAAAATATTAACTTGTTTCATTTGGAAGGTAAAGTGAAGAAGAATTTATTTTATGAATGTTTGAATCACTTGATATATAAATTTTAACATGTTCTAACATGCTTGCTGCAGGGGAAAGCTTAGTCCGAGTTTAGCATTCCTTTCAATCAAATTGAATTTTACACAAACAGTAGTGTACAAGTCATTTGAATTTTAAATCCATGCAATAAACAAACTAACTCGTGTGAGCTTTTTTAACTGTTTTCAAATATTCAAGGAATTACTGTCTAACAAGTGTAGTGAGTTTTCTTTACTATCAAGGGATACATATACTACCTTACTATCACCCACTCATCCCTTTGGTTTCATATTTTATCAAGATAATAAGTCACAAACTTGAGTGGCCGATAATAGGGAAATGTGGGTATCCCTGGATAGACGTAAAAAACTCACCATGAATAAAGGCTGACATGTTAACTTAATTGTTGTGTCCTAATGACTAAAACAACATCAATACTGTTATTTTTTTATATAATAGTTTGATTCGGACCAATTAAAGGAAACGCAGTCCTCGCGGAATTGGTTAAGTGATACCTCAATCGATCGGAAATTTCATGCAGATTACGAATCTGGCATTCATTAGTGGCGGTCAAGTCAAATTTTGCAAAAATATTGCAAATTTGTGCAAAAAAAAAAATTATGCACTGTCGTACTCGAATATCCTCGTGGAATTGGGTAAGCTATACCTCAATCAATCAGAAAATTCACGTAGATTACAAATCTAGCATCAATGACGGTCAAGTCTCATTTTGTGAAATTTTGTAAATTTGTGAAAAAAAAAAATTTTTTTTGTAGTGACTTACTCAAAAGCAATGGTACGGATTTCAGCAAGTGAAATGTTTAATCGATCAAAAATTACGATTCTTACATAAATCATGAATGATCGAGTAAAGTTTTGCAAATTTAGTCAACCGATGGAGAAACCGAGCAATTAAAGCTCAAATAAAATTATCTATTCCAAGGATAAATCTTGAACTTCAGCGTCGAAATTTATGTCCGATACTACTTTGAAGAATTAGATCAGTTCATCTTTTCCTTTACTAGCACACTTTTTAACGAACATATAATGCGCCAAGTAACCTGGATAGTCATTTTTTCTTGTGTAGTGTGGCAAGAACCTTTGCGTGCCGCCAAGACGATTCCATTGTGTTG
Source organism: Holacanthella duospinosa (assembly GCA_002738285.1). Classification (NCBI taxonomy): domain Eukaryota; kingdom Metazoa; phylum Arthropoda; class Collembola; order Poduromorpha; family Neanuridae; genus Holacanthella; species Holacanthella duospinosa. The sequence goes on from NIPM01000057.1 coordinate 64,705, forward strand.
GTATGGGCACCTGATATCGGGTCGACAAAATTAACTGAGTGGTTCCCCTTCAAATGATTATACCCTTCTTCTCCTAGGTTGTCGTACGCTTTCAAGAAGTCTGACATTATTGTTGTCCCAGGTTGAATCCACTCTTTGATAATTGAGATTAGGGTTTCTCGTGTACGATCAGGCACAACTACCATGAACATTCGACCGGTCTCTCTCTCAATTCCACCGAACACCCACTATCCTTTAACATGATGTCTCCTATTATATTTCCTTTTCCCGAACTTAGATTCGTCAACTCCAAAACTTTGTCAGCTCTTTTAATCTTTTCAGCCGATCGTAAGGCCTAATCAATCAAAACCTAACAAGTAGAAAACTTAAAATGAAACACTTAAAATTATTTTCCGTCTTCCATCAAACATGAGTCATACAGATCTCAAACTAACATGAAAAAAAGTTCCAAGGGCTGTTGGTCCAACTCACTCGCCATCTTCAAAAACATGTAGAGGGCTAAGTAATCCCCCAAAAATCCATTCTGCCGATTAGCATTAGGCACTACGGATGTTTGCGGTTAGAGAATAAACTGGCAAAATCACTATTTAAATTTATTGCATTCCTCACTAAGTGTTATGCGAGTTCATATGGCGGCGCGGGTCCTTCGAGTCCTGCTGAAGGAAAGGGGCTTCGCCCCCCCCCCCATGTTTCCTCCAAACGCCGCATTGGAACATAACAGCAGTGCAGTTGATGATATTTGTACAAACATGATGCAAAAAGGTTAAACTAATAATTTATTATTAAATATCAAAAGCCCATTTCTGCTGAATAGTAAGACTGAGCAGTGAGCCAATTTTTACTTTTTACTTGTCTCACGAAGGAAGTCCAGTCAGTTATTGTTGGTTGACTGATTTTCAATTCTCGTACAATGTCAACGTGGAAGTAATTTCTCAAGATCATATAGGTTAAAGACAATGCCCTTTGACCAATTTACTCTTTGAGAACCAGGTTTTGTTTATTAATTGTAACCATGGTATTGCATTTTCTTTTACACATTTTCCCTTTAGAAATCGTTGCTTGACACCTCCATTTTTGTTCGCCGTTGTGTTCTGTTAATTCCATTGGTAGCTCACAGTTTGGACAGTTTTTAGTTGAGTGAATTAGATTTTGATCAATTAGAAACTGATTCAGTCAAATTTTGTCTTGGGAAAGTTGATTAAGTTTAATCAAATTCCACGGCAACATGTCGCGACCTTGCGATTTCCAAAACCCAACTAATTGTTAACTAAGTTTAGTTTACTTATCCTATATTAAGACCATTCTACTTACCAACCTAACAACCATTCTACTTACCCATCTCACTACTTCATTACATGAATGATTTTATTTTGCACAAATTTGGAAAATTACACAAAATTAGACTTGACCGCCATCAACGAATGTTAGATTTGTAATATACGTGAAATTTCTGACGATTGAGGTATAACTTAACCAATTCCACGAGGATATATGGCTAAGACAGTGCAAAAAAAAATTTTTTTGAAATTTCTGATCGATTGAGGTATCTGTAAGAGTGGGTGTGTCTTACAGGGGAATTTGGGGATAATTAGGGAGGTTATGAATGATTTGGGAATGGGATTGGTATTTTTGGGGTTGTTGGGTAGGTTCGGGGAAGTGACGGGGTTTGGGTTGGGAATTGGATGGGTTTGGGGATAATTGGGAAAAACCAATTAAATAAGGGGGAATCAGTAAGGAATGGGAGGTCAGAGGTCAAGGGATAACTTACTAAGGGTGAAGGGTCGAAATACCCTTCACCTAAAATCCAAGAATTGGTGAAAACCAATTCCAAAAGCAAGAATAATCCGAAAATCCAAAATGGCTGGGGTAGAGGAGTTGAGAGTGAGAGAGCCGGTATTAGACTGACTCTTCTTTCCTTTTCTGCTCCTGATGAGACTCGTCGTCTCAGGAGAAAAAAGGACGCTTGGGACGACGAGTCTAATTTTTGTGTATATTAGAAGAAGGGGAGGAAGGGTAAAAGTTTTAAAGGAAGTGGGAGAGTCCACTTACCTTTCTAACATATCACTTACCCAAATCCGCGAGGAGTGCGTTTCCTTTACTTATACCTTTGATTCTATATGTACTCTATAATACTCGTGTAGTTTTTACCTGTGATTTTCCTAATTGTAGTGGTAGCCATAACTGTGGACAACCAGTTATAAGGGATATTGACGAAATGGATAAATACTACACTCCGCGTTACATGTTCGCTCCGGAATTCTTTCCTGGATATTTAAGTGGAGCATTGTCACTGGTTAGAACTGACATTTTGGCTCCACTGCTCAAAGCATCGCTAACAACTCCCATGATACACATGGAAGACGCTTATTGCAACGGCATCCTACCTAAGGAAATCGGCGTTCTACCGAGAAACTCTGAATTGATTTCTTATGAGAGAGAGGAACCGAATCCATGTGCCACTAAGCAACTAGTAAGTACGAATAAAGTATAATATCAAGTCAAAAAAACTTTTTAGAAAAGAATAATTTTTATTTTAGGTTACGTCGGAAGTCGAAAATTCTACAGATATGTTAGTTCACTGGAAACATTTTCGTACTTTGGTACCTGCAACTTGTCAGTTTGTCAACAGACAGTTGAAAGTTCATGCATTATCTCATGGAGACAATGTAACATGCATGTTTGCATAAAAATTAAACACAGTTTAGGTTAAGAACACAGGCATTTTTTGAAAAAACTTTGAATGCATTTTTTGGATTATTTTTGATGAAAAATATACTATGCTAAGAAATCTTGTTTAAAAACTGCACAATAAATTAATATACAGTGACCACCAGAAACAACTGGAATGTACAGGGTGGGTTATCTTTAGTGTCCCTATAGCCGAGGAAGAGATAAGGGCTATACTCATACTTTCACTTTTATATGTTGTAGTCTTAGGGAAGTTAAGCCTCTGAGAGTTACCCTCTTCTCTATGAAATCCTATTTCTAAAAAAATCTGTCTCATGGCGTGTGTCAGCTTATGACTATTTTTTCAACCATGCACTTCATATGTTATCCAAACTATAAAAGGTAACGTGAGATTCTATGCGAAGACTAACTTGAAGGGAAATCAATGGCGCGAAAATCATAATTCAAATTCAAATTATTAAAAATTTGAATTTGGGTTATGACTTTCGCGCCACAGAATACTTTCCTTAAGATAGTCACCGAATAGAATCTCATGTAACCCCATTGAGTTTGAGTAACACGTGAAATTTATGGCGAAAATCATAGTCATAAGCGGACCGACGCCATATGACGGTTTTTTTCTACGAATGAGATTAGAAAGAGAAGAGTGAGGGTCTGGGCCCTATTTTATCAAACGAAGATGAGGAATGAGGATTGATTATTTGCAGAAAAAAATTTAAATTTGAGGANTTTATCAAACGAAGATGAGGAATGAGGATTGATTATTTGCAGAAAAAAATTTAAATTTGAGGAGTAAGCGTTTGACAAAAAGTTGAGAGTGAAGAATGATGGTTGAGGTGTGATGAGCAGCTTCTTTGATGAATTGATGGAGAACTCATCAAAGTGTGTCCTAAGAAGCTTTTTACTTCTCATTTAATTTTTGAGGAATCTTCAAATCAGCACCAAACTTTGAAGGTACGTTATACTGTACACTCAAAGACGTTTTTGTAGTGAATAGTTTGTTTTAGAGTAATTGAGAGGGAAATAGCGTTGGAATGGAATTATTATTTAGCAGTGACGACGATTCAGACACCGAATTTGAAGGCAGAAGGCGAAGAATATTTCGGAAAAGGATTAATTACAATCCGCCTGATTCAAAATTTAGAGAACAGTAAGACCTTAAAATTTTGCGAATTTCTTGATATTATGTGTTTACTTTTAATTACATTGTTGTAGATTCAGAATGACAAAGACCCAATTTGAAGTTCTTTATGAAAAAATTGGAGAACATTTTGTAAATAGTACGACTAGAAGTCAAGCATTAACAGTTGAAATGAAGATGTTAAATGCGCTGCATTGGTTAGCCCAAGGGAATTCCTACCATTCNAGTCAAGCATTAACAGTTGAAATGAAGATGTTAAATGCGCTGCATTGGTTAGCCCAAGGGAATTCCTACCATTCTTCAGGTGACGGACATGGTGTATCTAAATCAACCATTTGCCTAAACATACATAAATTTACATCCGTGGTAGTCCAACACCTTTTCCCAGAACTAATCAGTTTTCCAGCCAATGCGATGGATGTGGCAGCAAAATTTTATGGAATCGGTNAACACCTTTTCCCAGAACTAATCAGTTTTCCAGCCAATGCGATGGATGTGGCAGCAAAATTTTATGGAATCGGTGGAATGCCTTGTGTAGCTGGCTGTATTGATGGAAGCCATATTAAAATTGACGCTCCTCGAGAATTTGAGGAAGCGTTTGTGAATAGGTATGGTACACATTCAATCAATGCTATGTTTGTATGCGGCCCCGACCTCAAGTTTTATTATGTGTCGGCTAACTTTCCTGGGAGTACTCATGATTCGCGTGTTTTAAGAAACTCAAATCTTTCCGGAAGGTTTGAAAATGGGTGAGAATTTATAAAATTATAAATTTGGTTTGAATACTGAATTACTATGTGAATAGTTGGCGCCCGTTCCCAGGAGCTGTGTTATTGGGGGACACTGGCTATCCATTGAAACCTTGGTTAATTCCGAGCGTGAATAACTTTCCAGATGAGGTGGCTTACAATAGGTTGTATAGGGCGCTCAAGAAAACTCGGAGAGTAATAGAATGCGCAATAGGAGTATTGAAGGAAAGATTTCCTTGCCTCAACCACCTGAGGCTACAACCTTGTAAAGCCGGCCAAGTGATTCTATGCTGCGCAACTTTGCACAATTTAATTAGAGCTACGTCAGTCAATGAAGGTGAGATTATCATTCATACTAATTCCTGTTTTGATTTAATTAATAAGCCTTGTGTGGTTGCCTCTAACATGGTGTTACTAAACTGTACACCCTTTGCGCACCAATGCACCCTCAAAGGTGGTCATTTAAAATACTAACCGTAATGTTGAATCGGTTGCACTAAAATTCTTTTTAGATATGGTTAGTTTTAAAAATGCCCACCCATGAGGGTACGTAAGAGAGCATAGGGTGTGCAGCTTACTAACACCCCCTCTACCATGGTACTATAATTGTCCTAAGATGAAGTCGATCTGGAAAATTACAATTACGAAGACGAGGATGGTGGTCAAGTAGCAGACCCAGAGGCTGGAGGGGGTGAAGCGAGATTAGCTGAAATGATACAATTTTTTAACTATTAGAAAAAATTTTACTACTTTTTAAAGTAGTAAATGAATTACTTATCATTCAAATCTAACTCACAGAGGAATTCCTAGGTTTTCCAGTTGTTCGACGGTGTGAGGAATTCCCAATCTCTGCTCAACCTCAAAGATCTCCAATGACTTCTTTCGCTTCTCCAATTGTAGGACTTCGACTTGTAACTCAATTCTTTTTCTCTTCAAGACTATTGTCGAATTATTTTTCTTATGTTCACCTATTGCCATAATTTTTTCCGTGACTCGTCCGGACAAGGATAGTGAGGAATTGGGTGTTTGACATGACGTGTCAGGTCTTGTGCCAGATTCTATTTCTTCCTGAAAACATGCTGTCTCCCTAAATTAACCAAACTGGTAAGGCTGCGCTATAATAATTTAAGGTCTGTTTTTATTTACCCAACAACGCTATCGGCAATTGGTGACATTGGTGTCATCGGTAATGGAAACTCACTATTGTTTTCATCGTCTCCAACTTGAACATTCCAAGTTTCTGGTAATCCCAATCCCATGACTATTGGATTGTCCTTCCCAATGATGTCCAAAACTAAATCATCCAATGGAGTGAGTTGTTGGTGTTTACCCCCTCCTCTTCCTGTTTTATTCCGATTGTCCTTCTTCTGCTATAAAAGCAAAGAGAACCGTTATATGAAATAGTATACTTAAAAAAGGCTCANTTCTTCTGCTATAAAAGCAAAGAGAACCGTTATATGAAATAGTATACTTAAAAAAGGCTCAAGTAAGGCATAAGGCGCTACATGCTACAGCCCAACAAAAAAACGACAATAATTCAGCCCAAAGTTACCATTACTACAACCCAAAGTTACACTAAGCTACTAACCTAAGGCTGCAATAGTGAGGTTTTTTGCTGGGCTGTAGCATGCACGTCCTTTGCCTTACTCCTACCTTAAAGGGCTTTACTTACCAAAGTCCTTTGCTTCCATTGGCCAAATACTTTGTCCCTTACGTACGTCCAGTCTTTGTCGTTACGCACGACTCCAATACTTTTACCATATTCACAAATAGATTTCCATTCGCGCACTTTGTCGTCGTGAGTTAATCTGGGACTGAATTCACTAAAGAGTACTTCTTTCTTGTCTNATTTCCATTCGCGCACTTTGTCGTCGTGAGTTAATCTGGGACTGAATTCACTAAAGAGTACTTCTTTCTTGTCTCGTATCTTGGAAAGAAGAGACAATTTCCTATCTAAATTTTTAGCCATTTGGACAAAAATTTAAGAAAATACAAGTTAACTGGAAGTTGGACTAATTTTACTCCTCAACTCATCAACACCGTTACACCTCAAGTGAGATTTTGATGAATTGGACCAAAAACGCTNACTAATTTTACTCCTCAACTCATCAACACCGTTACACCTCAAGTGAGATTTTGATGAATTGGACCAAAAACGCTTCCTCTCCTCAACTCATCATAATTTCAAACTCATCAACGCCTCATCCCTCATTCATNACTAATTTTACTCCTCAACTCATCAACACCGTTACACCTCAAGTGAGATTTTGATGAATTGGACCAAAAACGCCTCCTCTCCTCAACTCATCATAATTTCAAACCCATCAACGCCTCATCCCTCATTCATCATCTTCGTTTGATAAAATAGGGCCCAGTGCATTAGTATGGATTTGATTCATCCAAGTGGGTATAAATAGCCTTGGGTATAAATGGGTATAAATAAAGCCTTTCAGGCTATTGGGATCTCACTTTGAGATCAGACTTCATAAAAACACAAGAGAANGTCGTTACCAGTGCATTAGTATGGATTTGATTCATCCAAATGGGTATAAATAGCCTTGGGTATAAATGGGTATAAATGAAGCCTTTCAGGCTATTGGGATCTCACTTTGAGATCAGACTTCATAAAAACACAAGAGCAACATCTTGTCTAACTAGTAAAAACTCTTCATTAAATATAAAGCTCATCTATTGATCAACTATTATTAAATCATCAATAATCATCGACTAAGATAAAACTCCTAACAAGTCCGTCATTGATCTGACTCAGGTTCCATTCCCAAAGTTTATAGTGAGTCATGACTTTCAGTCTGAAAGCCATTAACGCTGAAAGTTTCAGAGTTAATGGCTCATACCAAACTGGCAGTCATGGAGAACACTAGTCCTCAAATGGAATTTCTAGTCGATAATTTCGAAATTATGCACAACTCCGATAGTGGTAGTATAACTATTTAATTTATAGCGGATCCCAATTGTCGGTCGCAGAAAAGTTAAACTTGACGTAAATATTACTTTGCTGATACAGTATAAATACTTTTTTTTATATTTCAACGCGCCATCCGACATTCTATATTATCTTTATCTTCCACCTACCACACTTTCCACAATTTTAATCTTACACAATCCGGAATCACATTGACAGTCAAAACATAAGAATTGTAATTTGTAAAACCCGGCCATATCTGATATGAGACCTTTGAATTGAAATTTGATGGGTACTTTACACATAGCCTTCAGTTGAAAATTGAAAATTAAAACTTTATCTATGGTATTATTTAACCTAGACATCCATGGAAGTCTTCATTATGCAATTACAATTTGAGATTCATTTTGGTTCCTCCTCTGTTGAAAAATACCTAATTGCTGTATGTTGTTGGAAATGGAGTTCCTCTTCTCTTCCTACAATTTCCAATTGATTTTGAGGAAACTTATTTCTACTGGCAATAACGGGAAGGCGATTATTTATAGTATAAATTGGAGTTTGAATAGATGAAAATGAGGGATTGAGGGAGGGATTCTGATTAGTTAGTTTCCACTCTCCCTCCTGTGATTGGATAGGAATAAGTTGGATTTGGTTTTTAAGTCCTTGAGACACCCGAGACACGTCTGCTACATCGGAAACATCTGTGATTGGCTCTTGCTGAATTTCGAAAATATGGGACGGATGTGTAGAAGTCCCTGCTTGGACTACCACACTCATAATCTTCCCTACACTAACACTATAACATTCTTCAGTCCCTTTTAACTCCACATCTCTACTATCATTTTTGACTCCACTGATTTTCCATTTTGAGTCCGTTTGAGTGTTTAAATTCTTGTGTTTTGAAGTAGCTCGAGATAACTTTGACGTGTTAGTTGATAGCGCTGCCTTCGCATGAATCTTTTTATGAATACGTAGAGAATTTGCTTGGGAAAATCGTTTCTGACAAGTCGGACACTGGTATGGACGTTCACTGAAAAAAATTATTCATTTTGAAAAATATCTAACGTTGTGATGCACGATAGCGTATCGATTTTAATAGTGGACATCATACAACCTGCGAAATACACTAGTGCACAGTTGGCGATTGGATTTTAGTATTTGGCCAAAATAAATAAAAAAGGATAACAGATTCAGAATTCTACAATGCCAATGTGTTCCAAATAACATTAATGAGTTTTGACTAAATTTTGAGGTTATTTGGTGCAAATGCGTAGGTGTGGGAGGTCAATGTAAATCATAGTTTACGTGTAAAGGCATTACGATAATTCAAATTACCAGCTTCAACCAGCATCAATCGATATTTTTTTCTGTCCACCTTATTTTAGCTAACCATTATTTTTACTTTAATGTGTAGTTGTCCAAACTTGCTCCAATTAAACTTTAACGGAATTAAAAATACATTAATTCTGGGGACCAAAATACTAACCGCGGAATNTAGCTAACCATTATTTTTACTTTAATGTGTAGTTGTCCAAACTTGCTCCAATTAAACTTTAACGGAATTAAAAACACATTAATTCTGGGGACCAAAATACTAACCGCGGAATTTTTTTTTGTCCTTGTATTAATCGCAAACTAACCAGTGTTATAGTACAGTAAAAATTAAAAGCAAATTCGTGTTTTAATTTCTACAAAGCCTACTTTTAAATCGTTTAAACACGCAACAAAATTAAACTTATAACCTTTATTTTCAAAATATTTATACATTTTCCAGATCATTCCCAAAATTAGTGTTTGAAGAAATTGTAATTTAATAATTAATTTTTACTAGTATGTATTCAGTCATAATTTCAATGAGTGCAACTGATTTCATTTATTATTGCTTATTTACAGTATGTTTCACATTAAAGTTTACTGTGCTTTCTTTGGCTTTCTCCAAAAATTATACCAAGGTGACTTAATGCGCGAGTAGAATCAAAAGGTGGAGTAAACTTAGATAACATGCATCAAATCGACAACAGTTTAGAAGTTAAGGGTGTGGATTGGGCAATCAGTATTTATTGATTTAATCACTATGTTCAAAATTTAATTGATTGATGCATAGTGATAAGATAATTGACGAAGNTTGACGAGGATTTGGATTAACCTCAAAACTTAATAAGATGTTGAAAATAACTCACCGAAGGTTCCCTGGACGAAGTCGGAAATAGGGGTCTAAAATTTATAGGGACTCTAGGATTAACTAAGTCAAAAACGTGAGGATCGACTCCTAACTTTTGTAATTTTGTTTATGCTACAGAAAATCCTTGAAATGTAGGCATACTGTCTACGCACAAATTTAATATTCAGTCCAAACTTAGCATTTTCAAAATTGGTTATTTTTACATTTTGGGGTTTATTTTTTACATTTTTCCCAAGGGTTCCTAAGAATTTTTTGTAATTCTTTATACAATACGTTTCGTCAAATTGAACGAAATACTAGGGGTCTACCAATAGCTTGCGTGAATTTGCGTGAGANATATTCAGTCCAAACTTAGCATTTTCAAAATTGGTTATTTTTACATTTTGGGGTTTATTTTTTACATTTTTCCGAAGGGTTCCTAAGAATTTTTTGTAATTTTTTATACAATACGTTTCGTCAAATTGAACGAAATACTAGGGGTCTACCAATAGCTTGCGTGAATTTGCGTGAGANTTTATACAATACGTTTCGTCAAATTGAACGAAATACTAGGGGTCTACCAATAGCTTGCGTGAATTTGCGTGAGATTGTGTAAGGTTCCTCTTTTACGTGAAATTGTGTGTTTGTGTAAAAACCGATAGAGATTTTACGAAATTGTATCTTCTCTCATTGGTTAGAGTCACTAAGCCCATCCCACTTGAGTGAGATTGTGTAAAAGAGGAACCTTACACAATCTCACGCAAATCCACGCACGCTATTGGTAGACCCCTACTATTTTGAAATCGTAATTTAACACGAACTAAAGCATGATCAGACAGACAGACGGACAGCTGCAACAACCCTCTTCGATGCATTGTCCGTGGTCAAAAACGTTCTTTTTTGTTTTTAATTTCAATTTAGAAATTTTTTATCGAGGTTTTATTGCGGTAGTAAAATTTGAAAAAATGTAAATTATTAAGGTTTGGAATTTTGGCCAAATAAAAAAATCCAATTCTTCTGTGAAACGTAACAAATTGCATTGTTAGTTTGTTTTGAAATTTGCATATTGTTTACATCTACATTACACTTTTCTGGGTGTTTATATAACCTACAGAATAAGTCAAATAAAATTTAGCAACATTTGAACATGTTACGATACATCACACGCGCAGCTGTTTTATATGATACGTCGCATGTGTAGCCTTGCCGGCACCGCTTAAATTTTACCATCTTACCAATTTTCTTGTTCCACTAAAATTTAACCAGAGCCCCGTGTATGTGGCCTTTGGGAATGACTTTTGGCAAGGACTATCAAAATAAAAAGCTAATGGACGTTTATAAGCTCATTCTACGAACGTAGTGACATCTATATCCGCTGCAAGTATTGTAAGAGCGCAGCAAAAAATTCATTTTGATTTTCTTTTCGCTAGACGATTCATCAGTGCTAAACACAAGTATCCCCGTTTAGAACGGTTTATTTTCACATTTAAGCGCAATATTANCCTTGCCGGCACCGCTTAAATTTTACCATCTTACCAATTTTCTTGTTCCACTAAAATTTAACCAGAGCCCCGTATATGCGGCCTTTGGGAATGACTTTTGGCAAGGACTATCAAAATAAAAAGCTAATGGACGTTTATAAGCTCATTCTACGAACGTAGTGACATCTATATTCGCTGCAAGTATTGTAAGAGCGCAGCAAAAAATTCATTTTGCTTTTCTTTTCGTTAGACGATTCATCAGTGCTAAACACAAGTATCCCCGTTTAGAACGGTTTATTTTCACATTTAAGCGCAATATTAGAAAAAAAAACATTTTTCCGACGTCATTGCTTTTAAAAGCATTTACAACAAAGATGTCACCGTTGAAATATTCATCTATTGAAACGCAGTATTTTCGACGCTATTGTGATGTTCACAAACACCGAGTTTCTTAAAAATAGAATGGTCTGTAAATGAAATTATCGTGCAGTAGTTGGTATATATGCTTTTAAAGAAAAAAAATACCATTCAATTATTTCTGTGCCTTACCCGGTATGTGTCCTTATATGAAGTGTCAAGTGTTGTTTTACATTGAAGCTTTTCCCACAGTACGAACATGGATGAGGTTTCTCACCTAGAGAAAAAATATTAGTTTAGTTTTTGTAATTTACTACGAAATGTGACAGGCAGGCATGTTAACCGGATAATAGTCATGGGCGGATTGATTTTCATTCAGACAAATCGTTACGTTAGGACAAATAAAAATTACGTTAGAGGACGAATCAAACGATAAAAATTAAATTAAATAATCCACTCTAAAAGTAAAAATTCTTGGTTTAATAAATTTTGTATATTTTTTATTTGCTTAAAATTTCATATTAAAAATATTTTGATTGCATTAAGCAGTTGTTTTGTGATAGGGAAACAGGTTTTCTGAATTTCTTAGTAATGTCGGGAAGGAAATGGCTGCATTATAACAAAAAGTTTTTAGAATTCGGCTCTGACGACTTTTGGAAGCTAACCCAGGTATCTCAAAATTAGTTGTTAAAAATTTCTAACTGGAAAACATCCGTAAACAAACAATTTATGGATAATCCAATAGTTTGAAAATGGAATTCGTATGGAATGAAAAGTAGGTTCCTGAAGAAAGCCCTAATTATGACAGAAGAAAGTTTGCAAACTGAAAAAACTTTTTGAACGAAACGACACAATAAATCAACGAGAAGCAGCACAAAAAATTTAGTTTCAGTCATCGACACATTCTTAGGACACTAAAAGACAAAACCAACATCAAATATTTCTAAAACGTCCGATCACCGAAATACAGTAAAGTTCGGCTATAGTGACGCCGGCTAGAGCAACCAGACTGTCCGCTCCCTGCCAAGAAAATGGGAGATTATTTGTTAAGTAGTCCGGCTATAATGAAATAGGCTATACTGAACTTCCGGCCTTAGTGAACCAAATCTACCGGTCCCGAGAGTCATTTTGTCCGATTATAGTGAAATATGTCCTAATTCCGTAATGAGATCATTTGCTACTACTGTTACTTTTACTTTTATGCCTGCCCATCTATGCACCGGAGTTGCATGTTGACCTATGAGTGAGTTTTAGTTTATTAAGTAAATTACTAATTCACAATGTCAAAATCAGGCAAAAAGCGCACTGCGTTGTCCTTAGACGATAAATTCGATATCATTGGTGCACTTGTCTTCCAACACACCTCGCCAAACGTTATGTGAGAAATATAAGATTGAAAACTCTACAATTTCTTATTTTGAAATCAAAATCTAAAATTGAANGTGCACTTGTCTTCCAACACACCTCGCCAAACGTTATGTGAGAAATATAAGATTGAAAACTCTACAATTTCTTATTTTGAAATCAAAATCTAAAATTGAAGAAGACTTTCAAAGATTTTGTGGTGTAAGTTAATAATAAAAGTGTTGAAATATAATTAGGTTACATTTAAGCAATTAGCTAAAATTCAAATATCAAATTCTTAGAATATAAAACGCCAACGCCGATGTAACTATCCAAAGTTGGATTCTGCGCTCATCAAATGGTCTCAAGCAAATCCCCATTACCCAGTGCTTCTCTAAATCGGCTTAGCTGAATTTATAGTGAAATATTTGGATATAATGAACAATTATTAAATTGAAGTGTCAGTTCACTATACGGATATAATGAACTCCGGCTATACTAAACCAATTTTGCCGGTCCCTACAGGTTCACTATAACCNGTTCACTATACGGATATAATGAACTCCGGCTATACTAAACCAATTTTGCCGGTCCCTACAGGTTCACTATAACCGAACTTTACTGTATAAGGAAGTACAAATTGTAAAAATAAAAACACAGTGCCGAAAGTTGTGCAAAAATTTGCAAAGGAAATGGTTTATCGTTGACGATGAGCATTACTTCCCGCTCAGCAAGTCTCTGTTCTCTGGAAACAGCAAATAATACTCCTCTGACACCCAGAAAACAAGTCCTGATGTGAAATTAAAATTCAAGCACAAATTAAAAAATACATATTATGATTTGGATTGCACTTTCACCGGATGGAATCAGTCAACCTTTCTTCCTCCAAATCTGGCCTTGCAACTAATCAGCATGTTTACAAATATCAATGTCCCGCAAAGCAACTCCTTCTAATCATCGAAAAATACTTTTCAGAATGAAAATATATCTTCTGGCCAAACAACGCATCTTCCTATTACGCGAAATCCATCACTGACTTTCTCCTAGAGAAAGTTATTGCACCCGTTATTTGAATATTTAAAAAATCAAAGACTACAACCTCGCGGCGAGGATTGGCAAACGAGAACACAAAGCTGAAACATAAAATTTGGCGACAATTTAAAATTAAATCATATACTACAATTCTGAAATAAGGTTTTATACAATAAACCCAAATACAATTAAAATTAAAAAAGGTGCAGAATTAAGATATACTCTGGAGGTAAGAATTTAGTACACATGTAGAAAGGAGTGAGATAGGTTGTTCAATTCCCTCTCATTTTTTCTGCATGGCTTTTGCAGTTAAGACATTCTTCATGTGTACTAAATTCTGACCTCCAGTGTAGTTGTCTTCACATCTTGTTGATTCTAATCATTATCGTAACAAATACCACCAAAATACTTTACAGCTAATTTTTCTCAAATATTTGCAAGTAGTATTGCTTGTGCTTCAGAGTAACTTCCTACGANATATTTGCAAGTAGTATTGCTTGTGCTTCAGAGTAACTTCCTACGAAATGGTCAGACACCAAAGTTTGCAGGGTCCAAAGATTTAAGTCTTTTGTAATATGAGTGCAATGGGCTTAAAGCTGTTTTATAAAGAGTCTGGAATAAGATATACCGACTCTCTCAAATTATGGGGAAATGTTGAATATTATGCGAAATCAAGAAGTATTAACATAAATCAAGCGCTACTTTTAAATGATGCGAGTAAATTGATTNAAATGGTCAGACACCAAAGTTTGCAGGGTCCAAAGATTTAAGTCTTTTGTAATATGAGTGCAATGGGCTTAAACCTGTTTTATAAAGAGTCTGGAATAAGATATACCGACTCTCTCAAATTATGGGGAAATATTGAATATTATGCGAAATCAAGAAGTATTAACATAAATCAAGCGCTACTTTTAAATGATGCGAGTAAATTGATTNTTGAATATTATGCGAAATCAAGAAGTATTAACATAAATCAAGCGCTACTTTTAAATGATGCGAGTAAATTGATTCATTCAAGACAAGTCGGCAATAACCATCTTAGTTTTGAGTAACTGAAGTGACACGAGATCTATCAAGTGGCGACAATATATTATACAATTATGTAGCCCTATGCGATTTGTCTTTAGCTTATCTTATTCCGTCAGTTTATCTTTAAGTAATGGAGTATTAATCTTCTACTGCATGCTGTACTAACTCTATTTGCCTGATGACAATAAATTTTATAGTCCATTCCGTTCAACAGATCAATGCAGTTGGGCGTAAATTAGTTTTTCATATCCCTGGTAATAGACATACAACATTCGTGTTACCTACCAGTGTGGGTTCTTTCATGACGAGCGAGATCTTTTGGAAAGTAGAATAAACGTCCACAAAATCGACACTGTTCTTTTTTGTCTCCCGTGTGAAGCATCATATGTAAATTCAATTTGTTCTGGTCCATATAACAGATAAATAAATATTATTAATACTGATACAAAATTGAAAATTTTGACATTTGTTCATTTCAGATTACCTTAACACGAAATCGTTTTCCACATCCTTCCTTCGGACAAGGAAAAGGTCTTAAATCTGCATGCATGTTCATATGTGATTTTAAAGAACCTGGGCCTGGAAAATTTCGTTAAACCAATTAAATTTGCCCAAATAATACTGCATTCTATTTGAAATATTTGGACTTAAGCAACAAAGTCTTTCTAAATATTGAAACATTTTATATTGTAGACGTTCGGGAAATTTTGGTTCAATCTGTGCTTTTCTTTACCATGCATGATAAAGGTCGAATAATTGTATAAAATTGCATAAAAGTTAAACCCCTGGTCGCCCCTACCCCTTCCAAACCCCCGTTGTTAAATCTGACGTTTTGAGCTTGAGTGTTTTTAAGGAAATTATTAGGAAATTTAAGGAAATAATAACAAATCCAAACGATACTGCATTCGTTAGCGTTTTAGTTTATAAGTGTGACCAAGTGACGTTTGGTCCTGATGAATTTGACTTTCGTTAATAATCGTGAAATTAAAAAAAAGTTATATGTTGAAATAGTTTTTGATTATCCAAATTCAAAGTCAAAACCCCTAACATAAATGCACTTTTACCCTGTCTAGAGAAAAATGATCGTTTGTTCCTGCTAGTAAAATTGACGACGAAGTCAGTTGATGCTTTTCTAAAGATACTCGATTGACTTTGAAAAATTTAGAAAAATTGTCAAATGTAGTTGGAACGCGAAAAACTGATATTTTTAGTTTTTCCTCAAACGGAATAATAAACACAAACGGAGACAGGAATTCCTGCTTCGCTTGTGGCGGGAGTTAAAATTTAGTGTTTGAGTTTGGGTGCAATTGCAGGAGATTGTCATCCCTAACTCACTGTTACAGCCTTTCGGTCAAGTCAAACTTATTTGAAACTAATAATAGGAATTTACCCTTTAGAATTTTTCCACATTCAGCACATTGCATCGGAGTCTTATCAGAAACATTGGAAGATTTTTCTTCTCGTTCTTTTCTAGGTCGTCCACGCCGTTTCGTATTTTGAGCTGTTAGGAAACAATATATTCAAACCTCGTTACAATAACATATGCATATAGCAACAATCCTATTGTAACCTTAGTATTAATACTATGTAATAACTAGAGAGAGTTCTAGAACTTGAAAACTGAAAATAACAAAATCCATGGAGAGCCCAACTGACAATCCAGTGAACAATAATGTCACATTCCCATGACATTCTCAATAATTGTTTGAGAGGGGGAGAAGATTCGAAGGTGTCATATTCCATTCTCCCATTTGAGTTGTTTTTTCAAATTACTCTCTCTCATCATTACAAAATCGTGTATCGTCACAAAAATATCTGTTTCAAACAGAAATCCGTGAATCGCATCAGTGAAACTATGTGAAGGCTTTTGCGTA
Organism: Holacanthella duospinosa; assembly: GCA_002738285.1. Classification (NCBI taxonomy): domain Eukaryota; kingdom Metazoa; phylum Arthropoda; class Collembola; order Poduromorpha; family Neanuridae; genus Holacanthella; species Holacanthella duospinosa. The sequence goes on from NIPM01000057.1 coordinate 81,484, forward strand.
AATCGCGAATACAAAATTCGTCATCGCGTTAGTAAAATTCGCTGTTGCGTCTCTTTGTACGTACATGTAGCCTAACGTGGAGTTGGAGTGATTCAATCATAAGAAAAACCTTAATTATATAATGATGCTTAAAATATTGTGAATTGGTTCAGTGACTTACTTTCTGCTTCGTCAGGTTCCACGAGCTTCCTGTACTTCACTCGCCTTTTAACACCTGCGTAATTCCCCCAGACTTCGCCAATTAATGGATTCGCCATACCTAGAAATGGGAATTTGTTACTACAATTTTCCTAACCATTTCGGCGTGGGCAATCTGTATACCAAGGTTGCTATGAGAAATGTACAAAAAAATTTAATCTGGATGTCGAACCGACATCTAACTCCGTTCCCAAGGCTATATTTTAACTTATTTCGAAATCGAGAAATTGGAAAATTTAAATTTTTTGAAATAGGGGAGTTATGGACTAAACTTATCAAAGACGTCAAAATTCCTCAGCAACCTTGATGTATACACTCTTCCAATTTCGCACTAATTTCGAAGAGTTAGACGTAAGAACCTCCCTTAAGAATAGTACCCATCATACGAGTAAAGAGAAAAAAAAACTAAGAGTCGGGTAAAAAACAGTCAATTTACTCAACATTTTTACCGAGCGGTATTCATCATCTCTGCCCCGCCTAGTAAAAACCAAAGAAAAATATTTTGCTCAGGAAAAATTTTACCGCGCTCGACAAATATTTTTTATGGTGAAAAATTTCTATGTTCTCCTGTGTTGAGTAGTAAAATTGAGGAAAAGAAGGAAGTGGAATGTCATTAAAACGCGATAACAGACGTCGATTGATCCTTTTTGCATTCCGCTTCCTTCTTTTTGAACCATTTTCTACCTAATTAGCATAATTTGAATGGGCTTCAATACCCTTTTCACATTCCTCTTCCTTCTTTTAGATTTATTAATTTTCAACCCTTCAAACCGTTTATACTATTTCTAATTCTTCTCAAGAAATGATGGATACCGTACGAGGTAAAATACACGTTTTCACTCGGCAAAATAAGTTTTGCTCGAGAAAAATTTTTCCTAGATAAAAACGACTTTTTTACTCGACCCATGATGGAAATCACGCTTAATTAAATAGTAGAAAGAAATGATCTGAATACAAACCTTCGGAGACAAACTTTTACGTCTATTGGTATAACCGTTTCATTAAAAAATTCATTCAGTGCACGACGTTTATAAGAGCATCCTTTATAAGAACATTCGGGTTATAAGAGCAGAGTTTTGCGGGTTTGGTTTGCTCTAATGCATTTAGCATGGGACATTAACGCGTTATAAGAACAACGTATATAAGAGAAAAACGGTTATAAGAACTACCTTTTGCTGGGTAATTTTTGAAGCGGGAGTTGGATATAAGAGCAAAAGTCAAATCTCAAACAAAAATAAGCTTTTTACATCTTCAATTTATAAAAGTACCACTTGAAATCAGTTCAGTTGAAATGTCGTTCTTGTAAAATCTTTACAAAACAAACAATTGCAATTTTTGACGAAATTGTCGACGATAGTTCCAGTTGATAACTTTATTTAAGATCTATACTATAGTATAGATTTTCTTTTTATAAATTTTGAAAAAAAAATTTTTTTTTGCCATATACTTTTTATAAGAACATCCTGCTCTTATAAGCGTTGTAAGAACAAACGGTTATAAGAGCAGGATTTCCAGGCGACGGAGGGAAGTTCTTATAACCGTCGTGCACTGTACATGAAAAAAACTCCCAGATACCTATCGACTTTATCTTGGTATTGACAATGGACGGAGGCAATGAAAACTGTGCTAATAGTCAGTGCAATGGTAAGTATTTAGTACAGTGTAGTTTAGTCACGTGCTCAAAAATATAGCGACCAATCGTAAATCAGCCCTGAGGTTATTCATCCAATGTTTATTCGACTTACCGTTGTCTTCACCAGATTTCAATCGTTTCTTCTTTTTCAATTTTCGCCCATCTGTGTTTTCATTTTTTCTTTCTTCAGAAAATTCACGTCCTTCATTGTTACGTCGTCGATTTCTTCGGTTAGGTTTCATCTCACTGACCAATTCTTCATGAATAAGTACATCTGTTTACAAATCATAATTTCAACCTGTACATACTTATCCGTAAGGCATTCAAGGTAACAATTTTGTACCTCCGCCGAAGAAAATGCAACTTTAGAAAACGAATTGTGATATAATTTTCATGTTTTGGTTCTTAAAGAAACGTCAGGACCTCGGAAATCCAACCATAAACCAAAGCAGACAAAAGTCAGCATATTTTTGGTTGAATTTAGCTAACTCGAAATAGAAAAGATCATTGAACAAAGAAAAATCCATTAAGTTTCGGTCTTGGACCTAGAATTTAAATTTACCTAATATTGGTTAGGGTTATTTTCTGAGGGAAAATATAAGATCTTCAAGATTAACCGAATTTCATTGGACATATTTATATTAAAACGGACTTTCTCTAGTAAATGAGTACGGACTAAAAGTTACTTACTTAGGTCTTATAATAATTCAGACTAACGGGTGTCAAAAAAATTTCGTTTTACAAAAATTTGAATTCATTTGTAATAATAAAATGTCATATCCGTAATATAAATAATTTTTCGATGTGTTGACATATCGCTTACTCGAATTTCAGAGGGTTTATGTGTATTCTCTCAACGTAATCGGATTTCCGTTGCATAAACAACTACAAATACTGTTCAAAACCTGAAGAGTCTAAATGATCCATTGTAATATAGCAACTTACCAAGTGGATCATACTTAACGAAATTATCCATGTCCTCAGGGGCACTAGTGCTATTGAGTGCCAACTCATCGCAGTCATCTGCATAGTCACAATATTCTGAGTTTTCATTATATACTCCATCATCTTTTAAAAAACGTTGTTTCCGTCTACGAAGTCGTCGACGTCGCTCATGTTCCATCCGCCATTTGACAGCAGCTTGTCGCTTACTTCGTCGAGTTGTTCCAGAATTTTCAAATGCGGAGAGTGATTTTGTTAATTCTTCAATCTCGTCAAAATCTTGAATATGTTTTCGTAGTTGAGTAGTCTTGTCAATCAACTCAACCCCTGGATGAAAAAAATATATTATTTCAATTTGTAGTAATTAGTTACTGTTTAGTGGTGTTTTGTCTGCGACGTAGTCGCCAGTCGCAGAACCTGCACCACAGTACTTTCAGTAAAAATGTTTTTGCATTATCAGTTTTTGTACAGCACATCGGTAAATAATTGGTAAACCCATGTATTTTAGGAGAATGCATTCGATTCTACCAAATCTCTACCAATTGAACGACTTAAAATACTAGAATACCTACATGGTATATATAGGGTGTTCGGAAAAAAAGATAACTGACTTTCTTTAACTCCATTCAATTTGAATAGAAAATACTTTCTCTAGTTATCTTTTTTTCCGAACACCCTGTATATTCTATAACCAAAAATCCCAGTCACCTCGCCACATTGTAATCTGTTGTGGGACACCTTATATTTTGTTTTGTACACTTCCTGGACTTTTTGTTTAGAAACCAGATGCAGTGAACATAGCATACACGTTAATTGAACAAAATTAAAAAATACTAAACAATACATGCATTATAATACTTTATATAGTACAAAATATTATAAAGAATATATTATTAGAATAGAACAACATTAGGATAGAATATAATACATTATATATTGTATAATAATTTTGTATTTGAATCCATATTTTTATGAGAATTTGGTAAAAGACAGGGCCCATGCAGACAGATTATTTAAAAAATGGATTTTATATAATCGTTCCGTTTAACTAATTTAACAAAATTAAGCCTGACTTTTTCTTTGTAATTACAAGGGTTTTATTATACTATCTTCATCAGTTTATTTTATTTCTTAGTAAAATATCGCTTTCTCACATGGATCAGGCACACCTGCTGCTCTCCTAATCAATGCATCGCTAAATACAACTGCCGTAAATTATTCACATATATTTTTTAGTTTATTTAAATCCATTTAACGAGATAGTCGACATGACTTAGAAAAATCATGGAATCAGTGCACACTTTGACGCTAATGACTACATTGATCTTCAGATAAAACGTTTGGGATTGTCCGCTTTTTCTATCATTCCAACAAAAAATGTGAGAGCGACATTTTATCAATAATAAAATTTACTGATGAAATAGTGTGCTGATACCCTAATAATTTAATTAGAAAATTGAAAGTCAGACTTAATTTTTTTAATAATTATTTAATTTATTCGTAAAAATCAATAAAAATTTATAACACAACATTCCCAAATATAACGGAACGACTCTATAAAGTGTAGTTTTCAAACAATCTGTCTCTATGGGCGCTGCTTTTCACCAATTTTTCATAAAAAATGCGGATTCAAATACAATAATACATTTTAATTAGTTGTATTTGTTAGTATTTTTTAAATTTATGTTAACTAAGGTGTAAACCAAGTTCACGACATCTAAGCTTCATAACAAAAAGCCCGGGAAGTGTACAAAACAAAATATAAGGTGTCCCACAACCCATTACAATGTGGCGAGGTGACTGGGACTTTTGGTTATAGAATACCTATAAATTTATTGAAAAAAAAAAATTTTTTTTTAAATGTATATTTATCAGGGTTAAAATTTTTGTAATGTTTTAGTTGTTTTTAAGTTCAAAACCGACAATACAGTTTTTCAAAGTAAATTGGGTAGGAGTTTAGCCAATTACAAGTAAGAGCACTCTTATAAAAATAGAATAGTTCTAACTTCGTAAAATCGAGAGAGATTTTCTTCAAATTGGATAGTTAAATCAAATCACGTGAACACAAAGATAATAATCATTAAATGATAAATATTTTTAAATTTTATTAAAATTGATGTTTTATGTAAGTTGAATGTGAATTTTTGAAGAAAGGTTCCACAATTAAACAACAGGAATAAAATGAAAAAAAAATTTTTTGTCATTTTATACATGCGATAATTTGACAAATATTATAATAAGTTTACAGCATTTGTTAAAAATTAATAATTTTACTTTCAAAATTTTATACACTTTTACGCACCAGTAATTTTCATAAAGTTCAAAATTATTTTATAATAATGACTTAATGTCTAAATGTCTATGCAGACTAANTTTTATGTAAGTTGAATGTGAATTTTTGAAGAAAGGTTCCACAATTAAACAACAGGAATAAAATGAAAAAAAATTTTTTTGTCATTTTATACATGCGATAATTTGACAAATTTTATAATAAGTTTACAGCATTTGTTTAAAAATTAATAATTTTACTTTCAAAATTTTATAATACACTTTTATGCACCAGTAATTTTCATAAAGTTCAAAATTATTTTATAATAATGACTTAATGTCTAAATGTCTATGCAGACTAAATTTGAACAGAATTTGGAAAAGATATAGAGAAATGAAAATCTATGNAATTTGAACAGAATTTGGAAAAGATATAGAGAAATGAAAATCTATGATCACTTTTGTAGGTCGTGGTTATGGTTATAGGTTTTGAATCAACCTCAATAACGCATATCGTATAGTCAAAATAAAATAAATCAAAACGTTAAAAATGCAAATTAATACTTGTTTTTAATGTTTAAAAAAATATAAAGACCACTAAATTATAAAGAACACTAATCCCCTAAACCTGCGCAAAATTTCAGCCTAAGTCATGAGATTTGGAAAAGAGAGAGTTTGAGCAAATTTCGAAGATTTCTTAGCGTATAATTGACGAACAAATCGCTTTATTTAAACTGATTTGAAAAATGAAAATATAGAATGAACCTATCAATTGGTAGCAAATTATATTTGCTACCGATTGTCTCATGCTTAGCACACCAATTAAATTTAAACAAAATTCAAATCGGTGCTCTAGACCATAGAGAATCGGTAAGTTTAAAATATTATACATTTGCGTTGACTTTAACTTTCATAATCTGTATGGATCCTTCAACATAACATTGGTAAATACGATTAGTAAAAGTACAGTCTTACTCAAAGTTTAATACCCTTTGTACTAACGCTCGTTATATACTTTTTTGTCAGACCTTTCTCAATGACAAAATTCGTTATTATTCGAAAATATTACAAATTTTACTAATGTAAACAAATCAAATTTCCGAAAACCTTACTTTGTCATGACAAAACGTTGCAAAGCAGATCTTCTAACAGACTAAAGTGACTTGTTCGTATTGATTCAAGTACGAAATGAGAAGTCACTGTTGATACAAAGAGTACTAAACTTTGACTAACTTTTAATATTTCTTACCAAATTGTTCTTTAATAAATGTAGAAATAATATTAATTTCTACTAATAGAACTTTCAACTCTTGTCCAAACCCATCCAATCGATCTCGACATGTCTGTAGTCCCGTTTCCAACAAATCAAGTCGCTCTGTATGTCCTTGACTCAAATGTAGTTCCAAATCTTCATTTTCTTGTGTGATTTGTTTCGTTTCATGTTCATCTTCAAGAATTAATTTTATGTCATGTTCATTATTCCTTTCTATAATTTCTGTATTTATCTCCATGGTATCATCTTCTACAATTCGTTCGAATTTTGACAAATTATCTACTTCAATTTCCATTTTCATATAGTAACTGATCAACTACAATGGTTATGGGAATCAACTATACCGTAATTGTACAGTATTGGTTCCAAATCAATCACGTCTCAAGTGTAAACTTTGAAGTTATAATTTCGTTTCTTTGATATTTGAGGGTTAAACTGAAAAGTTATTAGGTACACAAACTCGATATTAGAAAAAGAAAAAAGTTTTGAAAGGAGTCAATTCAAGAATAGATTAACAAGAATCTAATAGGAAAATTCCCGCTCATGCTATACAATGCGTAGACGTGTGCACTGAAAAAAAAAAAAAGTGAGACTCATGCACTCTATTTTCATGAAAATATTTCATTAACCCACAAGATACTGATTTTTTATTATTAAATTGTAAGAAAGATTTGTGTGCTACAAATCAAATATTTAATAGTAACAATTGACAACTAATNTTTTTATTATTAAATTGTAAGAAAGATTTGTGTGCTACAAATCAAATATTTAATAGTAACAATTGACAACTAATATTTCCTTTGGGTATCAACTTTTTCGTGAGATCATTGAGTTAAAAGTGAAATATTACATATTTAGCTCCTAATGTCATATTGGCTTGTTTTCCCTTCCAAGAAACTATAAATTAATAAGACTCCTTACATCACAATATATGAAAAAAAAATTTTTACTAAATACAGTAAAGTTCGGCTATAGTGACTCCGGCTATAGCAACCAGACTGTCCGCTCCCTGCCAAGCAAATGGGAGATTATATGTTAAGTAGTCCGGCTATAATGAAATCGGCTATACTGAACTTCCGGCCTTAGTGAACCAAATCTACCGGTCCCGAGAGTCATTTTGTCCGGTTATAGTGAAATATGTCTTAATTCCGTAATGAGACCATTTGCTACTACTGTTCCTTTTACTTTTATGCCTGCCCATCTATGCACCAGACTTGCATGTTGACCTATGAGTGAGTTTTAGTTTATTAAGTAAATTACTAATTCACAATGTCAAAATCAGGCCAAAAGCGCACAGTGTTGTCCTTAAACGATAAATTCGATATCATTGCTGCTTTTGTCTTCCAACACACCTCGCCAAACGTTATGTGAGAAATATAAGATTGGAAACTCTACAATTTCTCTTATTTTGAAATCAAAATAAGATTTTGTGGTGTAAGTTAATAATAAAAGTGTTGAAATATAATTAGGTTACATTTAAGCAATTAGCTAAAATTCAAATATCAAATTCTTAGAATATAAAACGCCAACGCCGATGTAACTATTCAAAGTTGGATTCTTCGCGGTCTCAAGCAAATCCTCATTACCCAGTGCTTCTCTAAATCGGCTTAGCTGAATTTATTGTGAAATATTTGGATATAATGAACAACTATTAAATTGAAGTGTCCGTTCACTATACGAATATAATGAACTCCGGCTATACTGAACCAATTTGCCGATCCCTACAAGTTCACTATAACCGAACTTTACTGTAGGAGGACACTGAAGTCTTGTTATGAAACCCGGACTCCTTTACCACTGTTATTTTACTAATGTTTTGATTTTTAGAAAAAGGACCGTACAAACTGAACAAATTGAAGCACCTGTTGTTTCTGCAAATGACATAAGTCACCACATAATAGTCGCTGAAATGAACAAGTTTGATCATCAGACTACCCAATATCCCTTGATAACAGAGACAGCGGTTCCTCATAAAGTTGTCATATCTGATAAAATAATTTCTACTAAACTTTTTTTTTAATTTACAAACTCCACTACAAACAAGCAAGTTGATTAGAGATTTCATTCCTTAATATCACGGTTGCTAGCTAAGGAGTTCTTCGCTTGATACCCTAGGCCTCAGTCAGACAATTACACCAAAACTTTACTTCAATTACAATTACACAATTACCCATGCAATTTCACTTAAATTATTATTATTATTACAATTACATTATAAATTCCTTAAATTATCAATTAAGTAATTGAATTACATGTAATTGTAATTTTTAATGCTCAATCACAGTTTTTAAATTACATTTCAAGAATTCAGTTGACAATATGCGGTTAGTAATTTTATTGTACATACTAAAGCTAACTTTATTGAGTGTTAATAGAAATTAAATAATTTGTTTAGACTAATTAGCATAAACTTGCCTTGCGCTTTAATTTACCCTATTAAATTTGTACAACTTATTTTAACACTTATTTAAGTAATTAAAGTGTACTTATTTAAGTACTTAAAACAACTTTTTTAGAACTTATTATCCGAAACCTTCGGACTCAATAATTTTAATTTTCTTGATTACACTATGGTGACTAAGGGTTAGTCAGTTTGAGCCGTGTATATTTTGCTGAGCACTCAAAAATGTTCTCTAACATTTAAATTCTGAAATTTCAAAATTTGGTGTAGTGTTGTTAAATTAGCTTTCCAATCTAAGTTCAATGCGCTACGGATATCTCTGAGTCACAAAGTACATAATTTCAAAAAACCAGTTGAGACCGTTCCTATCCTCACTTTATTTCAGTTCATATTATTTATTTATTTTTTATGTAGAATTTTTCCACCAAAATTTAAAAATATAGTACGAAAAGTAGGCAACACTGCAGGCCCCTAGAAGTAGGAGCTAAGCACCTATAAATAGCAGCTACACTACTTCCAGCAGCAGCGCTATCAATACTTTTCATTAGGGTGGCACTAGAAATTTTTTTCTTTTATTTGGAAAGTCTTAGCGCATAAAAACTTTTGAAACAATTAGAAAAATATTGTGTTAAAATTTAAAGTCAATCGGAAGCTTCTATGGCGTGCCGAATGACACCCTTCTTTTCGCTATGCGGTTTATAGAGTAAAAAATGTGAGATCTCTTTAAGGGGCTTCTTCACGAATAACTAAGTAATGCTTTTACCACCTTTCATCTTCCCTTCAGCCACTCTTGTTCACCATTTTGACGAAGTGGAACCTTCCTAAATATCAAACAATAACCACTCTAAATCAAAATTTACAACAAGTAATTTCAATTCGTGGCTTCCGCAGTACTAAGGTAATTGAAATACATATTAGTTGAGTTGTATAATTAAGTATTATAGATTAAGTTTTCACTTTTAATTTAAACAAAAATGGATACGCGGGGTTCCATCAAAGACGATATTTGGTTAATTGGGGGATCAATTGATTCTATATCGGGGCACAAACTACCGTCGAATGGTCAAGTTCTGACACGACTGTTCTATCTCTTACGACACGATGGAAAATCGATTAAAGATTCCGCTGCAGCTGTTACCTACGAAATTGTACAGTTCTGGGATATGGCAAGAATTCCAACAAAGAAACCATACAACATCATTCCTAAAATTCAGTATTTACATGAATGGTACAGGAAACTACAAACGAGCTACACCAAACGTTCTACCACGCAAGAGAAACCTGAAACTGATTTCAAAATCATTCTGGACTATTTATTTGATGTTGCGCATCAGGATGCTCTTTCAATGATCACAATTAACAATTGAAGACAAACAATTTTTACTAGCCCAACCTGAAACAGGTAAAATGTTTGGTTATTATGAAAGACGATTCTAAGTTAACCTTAAATATACCACTAATATAATGAAACAATTGCTACAGTGAGCAAAATTCCCTCTAGTAAATTTCGCACTATTCTTTTGAGACGTTTGCAAAATGTCTCATTAAATTTACTGATGGGGTATTATTATCACTTTATACTCCAGGAAGACGCGGTTACATAGGTGGCGTTGAGAAGGTATTAGCAGCCAAGGAATCACATTAGCATTATGAACAAAAATAAAAACGTGCTGCTAGAGCTTTTTAAAAACAATCTCAGAAAATTGTGACGCATCTCGCCAAAAAAATTAACCTTCAACTTGTCGTGCATTTGTCCTTGCCGCAGCCGCTACTTCCTACAAGATCCCATGCGGATCAATTGATACTGTATCATCCAGCCTTGCCTCAGCGCTCGACAGAACTCGAATGAGCAATCGTGCAGCAGCATTTGTAATTGGCCCACCGTCGACTCCCTTGGCCTATTAAACAGAAGATTTTAAATTGAGTCGCGAAGCAATCCGGAGAGCCCGGGTATCAAGCAGAGAGGCAATTGTTCAAGAAATATGAAATCGTTTCAACCGGATGTTCCATTGGTTGTTCACTGGGATTCTAAAATTATGGATTCCGTTCTACATCACGCGAAAGAGAAGGTTCGTTCTGTTGCTATTTGTGTTTCTGTAGAAGGTATTACAAAGCTTCTTAAGATTCCAATTTTGTTCGACGGCACAGGCGACTCAACTTGTGAGGCAGCATATGATATGATTCTTGACTGGAATATTATCGACCAAATCGAGTTTGTCTTTTGATACAACATCCGTTAACACTGGAAAGTGGGCTGGAGCTTCTTTACTGCTTCAAAAAAAATTTGAAAGGTGACTTATTGGGGTAGCTTGTCGGCATCATGTCTTTGAACTTATAATTGGCTATGCATTCAAAGCTGCTTTTGGGTCTACAACTCCTCTTGAAGTTGGAATATGTAATAAATTCAAGGAAAATTGGAATTTTATCGACCGAGCCAATCACACTTCTGGAATGGAAGATGAAGTTGTACAGAAATTATTGTCTCCGAAATTGGAACAATTGAAAGCTAACCACGTTAATAAGCCACGTTGGAAAAGGGAACGGGCAGGGATGACTACAAAGAAGTTTTGGAACTTACATTGCCATTTTTGGGGTGTCACCCAAAAAGATATAACATTCATGCTCCTGGATCCATGCATCATGCGCGCTGGATGTGAAAAGTTATTTATGCCATAAAAATCTTTTTGTATCGATACCAGTTCCCACTATCTGAAAAAGAATTTTTCTCTTTGAGACGGTTTGTCATATTTACAGTAAACGTTTACGTGGGGGTGTGGTTCCATGCAGCATTTGCCCCTTCTGCACCTAGAAGAGATTTGAAGATGATCAAAACCCTAATGGCTTATGGCAGTGAAGACGAAACTATATCGAGCGCAACCGTTCACACATTCATGAATCATCTTTGGTATTCAGGCAAACATCTTATTGGATTGGCGTTTTTTAATGATTTTGTGATCCCTGGAATCGAAACGGAAGATGGTTTCCAGATTAAAAAAAAATCCAAAGCTATAATTCACCCCAGGGCCATGCTAACTGCTGAACAAGTCGAGCATTCGGACCTTGATCATTTTGTAACAAAAAACACATTATACTTTTTTTGGTGCGTTACGGGTGGACACTAAGTTTTAACAACAAGATCCGGAAAATTTGAAAGATGTCGAATCGTTTGTGGTTGGTGTAAAACGGGCGAAAAGCCTTAGCGTAAGTTGATATGAGTATCGTATATGACAATTGTATTTGGAGAACAAAATAAGTTATTTGTTATTTTTTACAATATGTTAGATTGTAAATAACATTGCGGAGAGAGCAGTTGCCTTGGGTCAAGATTTCAATAATGTTCTGACAACCAGGAAGAACAGCAACAGTTTTTGTTTCACGTAGTTGAACAACAAGAAAACAATTCTCGTATACCAAAAAAACTACTTTCGCTTCCAACTTAACGGAGTAACAGGCGCATAGAATATAAGGATTAATGTAACCACGGTTTTATTTGTCGTGATTAGTTATTTACTTAAATGGGATAAGCTTTATTTACCATAACTTATCAAAGAAATCTAGTTGCCTAGAAATAAAAAAATATTTGCGGTGAACCCGTATTGAAATACGTGTCTATACTAAGACGTCGATTCGGCACGGGTTAATTATTTAAAAAAAAATCTAAAAATTTCACCAAAAAATTATCTCATAATACTGCATAATTTGGAAGCCTAAGCAGTAACAAAAAACTAAAAAAAAACTTATGCATTCTGGTGCCACCCTACTTTTCATGTGTTTTTACTATCACCTACTAGGTCAATTCATTCAAGCTTTGGTGGGGTAATGTAACATACAGAAATTTAAGTTTATTCTTAAGCATTCTTAAATAAGAAAGTAAAAGTAAGATGAAAAAGGCGAGTGTACTGACTTTGTTATGTCAGCATTCATTAAATCATCAAGTGGTTACTCACTTGATGATTAAATAAAACCTTCCTAAAAATATTCTATATATTAATATTAATGTCGAATCAGGGGTTCTGGAACTTTTCGAATCTTCTATGAAGGTTCATGGAAGATTCGAGAAGTTCTATAATCCAGGTTTGAATTATTATAAATAGAATTAAAAGATGATTAGTCGAGAGTTCAGTTAAGTCCAGTCCAGTCGATCTTAATTTCTTATTCTTGTATTAAAACTAAAATAATTACTTTATCCCAATAAACAAATTAAAAAACTAAAGAAGTAAAAGTTCCTTTATTACATTCAACTTTAACTCAACTGGAAAGAAAGCTGCTATACGGGTCAATAGAAGGAAGAATATTTCCACTATCATCGAAGGAAGAATACTTTCACTATCATCAAGAAAAAGCTACACATATTATATTACTGACGATTATACTGCTTGACACAATTATTCATAAGTCTCTTAGGTCAATGGGAACCCTGACCAAGAGCCTCGTCAGTCCTTAGGGACTTTAGGTTTCCAAAGTTTCTAATCCAGAGTCCCATTCTTGAAGGGAGAGAGGTTGAAAGATCTCGACTGACCTCAGGGACCTTGTACGGTCCTAGAGATGACGCCAGTTAACAATTGACTCAGACTAAAACATAATGAAGTAGAATGTAGAGCAAGGACAGGACTAAAAAAATTACCAGGAATCCTACTTGAGCTAAGTTATGGTCGAGTAGTTTCAGTAATAAGGTTCAACTAGTTATTAAAGTTTCAGTTCAGAATGGATGAATTAATTTGGTTTTATTTCTCAAACTAATTTTCTTTATACAAATTGTTTTCTGTTAAACTTCTAGCCTTCAGTTCGAGATTACTGCACTCTTGTGGGCCAGGGTGGTGCAATAATGAGTCTACTTTCCAACAACCAATAAATCCTTCCTAATGGCGGCTTGAGGTAGCGAGTGACTAAGCTTCACCCGTTGGATTTCAAACAAAAATCCCAACTATTCACTCATCTTGACGTACATGTAAATCTGCTATCATTCACGACCCAGGATTCCATTTTAATTCTATCCACATAATTGTATTGGCAGTATTCTTAAACATAATTAAGGAGAAACTTCTAATTAGCACATAAGGTTATGTAACTCAATGCTTAAAAAATAATTGAGTTCCAAAATTTATTGTAAATTACTTTAGGTTAATAGTATTACAAATCAAACTAAAAAGCTGTAAAACTTTGAACGACTAAACCTAAAAAAAATTATCAAAATGTTAGTATCAAAAACTGTTCTTTATTGTAATTATTTATGTAACAATTTATTATAAATATTATTAAATTTAATTATTATATAATCTCTTTGGAGAATTGTTACAGCTACTAACAACTTAAGACATTACTAGACATACTCTATTTTTTTTATTTTAATGGGAGAGGTTTCGATTTGTGCCAATTTGATTCGTCCCTGGCACAACTAGAACTTTCACGAGTTTAATTTGAGACAAGTCAAAAATGTTGTTTCGAAGTGAACCAAAATAAATTTTTGAATTTGGCTAATTCGCTCCCTCCGCCTATACTTTCAATTGATTTCAAATAAAGCTTAAATTTGTTTCCCTAATTTTTACTAAATGGAACCAAACGTTTTGGAACTTGTCGCGCAAAGTTTCTTAAATGTAGAGGCCATTGGTTTACTAATACTAAAGCCACTGCAGAAGAGGCAGTCACGACCAAGTACTTTTGTTATTGAAAATTGTAGTGACGTTAGTGTATCAGGAATTTTTAAGTATTTTAAGTGTTTACCAAATTAATCAAGTCTTGACATTTATGTAGGATTTTGTGTACTGCTGAGACAATTGGCATACCCAAATCGCCTTTCCGACTTGCGCCTTCTATTTGGAAGGTCAATACCCGCCTTATCCCTAATTTTTGGAAACATGGTTCAACTGATCTATGCCTCCTACCAACATATCTTGGATGGCATGAACTTATATTATTTACTATTAATATTTAATATACTATTAATATATTAATATTTTCATTGTGGGGGAGCGCGATTCGTTCTTTACGAAAAAAAGCTCTTCCCAGAAAAACTTTGGGAGTCCAATTCTCGATGTGAAACGGTCGAACCACGAATCGGATACGTTCAGGAAGTACGGTCAGAAATTGACGGAATTCTCCATACAAATTCTGCAAAGTCATCCCTTCCTGAAACAAGTGATGGGTCTTCGAGAAAAAGTATGGGCAAAATGGGCGGTGACACGACCGGTCCAGTCATCAAGAAGGCATGCGGGTCCTTATCCATCTGTCGGATGGTCGATAGGTTCGTTCCAAAGACAAGCCTGAAATTCTTTCAATCGGTAAACTTAGATGGTACCGCATGGGAAAGAGATTTTGTAATGCGATCAAATACTAATAATATTTTTCAGTACCAACTAGACACAAATATTCGATTGTCAATTGTCTAACAAATTCGTTGCTTAGAATTATATGGAAATCTATGAACTTAAATAGGTTAAATATGGTTAAACGGCTACTAAATATTCAGGATTCTGTCGTGGTTTCCTCGAATTTTAGACCACAATGGTATAGATGTTAAATCATTCATAATTAATCTTGTAGAAATTATTGATAGAATACAAAAGAAAAAGAATTGTCTACGGCTTAAAGGACCACCTAATAGTGGTAAATCTCTAATTGTTAACTCTATAGCGGATAGTTGTGTATTTGCATTTAGAGGAGATCAACTGGATCCAAGGGATGCAAGGTTTGCTTTTTCAGCAACGGCTTACGCAAGAGTTGCTGTTCTTAATGAGTTTAAAGTTTTTATTGATACTATTGACAAAACTATTATTAATGTCAAGGGAATCCGTATTAAACGATGTTAAAAGAAAAGCTCCCATCAATATTCAAAGAACGCCACTTCTTATCACTTGTAATGGTGATTTATGGGATGGTCTACCACATCGAGAGCAGTATAGCAAAATACCTGCTATTATGCAACGCGTGACGAAATATGATTTCGCAACATTTGAAGATTTGAAAGATATGGAAGGGCAGTTGCATCCTGCCATATGGAATTTATTGTCTAATGAGCATTATGCACCACTACTTTCAACTTTCGTAAATAATTTCCACATGTCTCTATTGTAATTCTACTTTCTATAATATATGGTGATGGGATAATACAATAAAAAATTTGGTGAAGGAAAACCTTTTTTTTATTCAATGATACGATCTTTATAATCCCATGAGTCATATTTGCAAAATATATTCAAATAATAAATCTCCTCCGTACTACTGCCTACATGTGAATTAAGGAGAACCAAGTGGTTTGATCAAGATTCCCTCAACAATATGCTGCTGCTATTGCTGCTTTACGCTGCAGGGGCTCCGCTTCTGAACGTGTTGGATTAATCGATGGTAAACTAATCACCATAGATAATTCAAATCCGCCTAACTTAGTACAATATTTGAATGGAAATATTGTGGCGCGATGTCGGATTACCTTTCTTTTCCATTATAATCTAAGCCTCACTCGTCCACATTCCGTTTCGACGTAATGTCGGGTTTCGGTACTTGAACTACCTTTACCGTTAATTCAGTGATTATGATAGCCGGCGATGAAGAAAGGTTGTCAATTCTTATTTATTCCTAATTACAATCGGGATTATTTCCTGTTCTGTTGTATGATTTAGGGTACGAAGTGTAGTGGAGTAGGGGTAATGCTTCGGGTCTAGTACTGTAGTACCGGTACTGTAGATCTGGTACTGTGGTACCGGTACTATGACTCCAGTATACCAGTACCCTCTCTGGTGTTGGGTTAATTCCCTGCGGAGCTCTATCTCTGGGGTAGGGAGTGGATTTCAGTGAATGCTACGACACCACGAATCTCTAACTCCGGTGTCGAGCCCGAGTATCTCTTGGTACTACTATACCACGGATCCCTAACTGCGGATCCCTGACTCTAAGTACCGTCAATCTCTAACTCTGCGGATCTCTGATACCGCGGATCCCTAACACAACAGATCTCCAGCTCCACGGATCTCCCATTCGGCGGGTCTCCAATACCGTGGATCTCTAACTCTGCGGATCTCTAACTCCCCGGTCTCTACTCATGCGGATCCCTAACTCCACGGATCTCCAACCCCGTAGATATCTAACTCTACGGGTCTCTAACCCCGCGGATCTCTACCACAGCAGATCTCTAACACCGGGTTTGGGTTCTGTTCCTAACTCCTGGAAACCTATCAACCCAACAGGGCGAGGGGTGGATAGTACTAGTAGTTCTTACCCGGATGAATCCTTCCTGATCTACCCAAGACAACCTGGTCGAATACAAACAAAAGGGGATGGGTTTGGACGAAACTCAACCAGGCACCAAAGTCTCCGGAGTCACTAGTCGAGTCGATTAGGTCAAGCCCAATGGGGACTCAACTGACCCGTCCGGTGTCCCCGAAACCAGCGGTAAACCTGCTTATAATTGTGCCCTCCGTTGGGTTCTCCACAGGTTGATGCTCATCTTGGTTTCATTTGCCGATCACCCTAGGCGAAGGAAGAACCCGCCGAGTTCCCGGTCACCTTTGGAAGAACTTATGGAAACAGTCACCGATCTGAAAATCCTAATGTTGGCTCGAATCTCTCTTCTCCGTATGGCTCGAGACACTGGCCCTCAAGGGCACTTAGCAAGTCACAATAAGTCCACCTCACAAGTCCTTCTTTGTCTACCAATTAATTATGAGAAAACTTATTTATTTGTGTCTAAGACAAAACTCAAGAATGAGTATTATGAGACTTACAACTAAAGCGAAATGTGTGTAAGCAATGGGTCCTAACGGCACTCCTCCTACAATCCTACTGACCCTCTCCTCTCCCGACACACAGGGAAACTTTAATTTTATCATTCTACCCTAGGGCGTCACCGGAAAACCACATCCCCATCCTACCAATACTTCTTCCATCCATAACACTAAGAGTGAAGGAAGTATAGTCAATAATGTGGCTATTATCCATGACGTGACCCCTTTTCCAATACTTGATTTCACCACAATATTTTGGAACTTTACTTATAGTTTATTTATTTAAACCATGGATAAAGTGGTCGAGTAAACAGATATTGGATACTTTCACTTGTGTATGGAAGTCAATGTAAGAGCAGCCTTAATTAAAGTATTTCTCTCCTTTTGATCATCAGATCGGTTCTTTTCCTCAAAAACCAGCCGCCGTTCTTTTAATGTAAATTTCTGTCTCTTCACCACTGTGTTGCCTTCCATAATCTGAAGTAGCGTAAGTTTCTCGTTCATAATGATTGCTCACGATAGTCTTAATTTTCCGTGATTTGCTGTCTGTAATGTGAATTAGCGATGTCAACCATGTTGGTTAGTAAATAGAAATATATGCTTAGTAAATCAAACGGTTCGGTTTTACATTTAAGGGTTCAATTCGATATCGCTTTTAGCTAATAAACCGAGCCGAACAGTTTTCATCATTGTATTTGCCTTTGCCTACTTCAGACATTACCTTTGCTATCGCTGCCTTTCGAATGGATTCAGCTGCTTCAACTTCAACTTCTGCACAAACAATCATAATAATTTATTTAGTAGTTGGATTCAAAGTAATTAATTAATTTAATCAAAGTTATTCCAACTTACTTCAGAATCTATACCTTACAACTGGTCAGTCTAGCTAAAAATAAGTCATGAGCCAATGAAATTAACAAATTGAATTAGTAAAACTAAAAACTGAGACTGTAGTGATTAAAAAAAATACAACAAGTAGTTCAAATTAGCTTTGATTCTTTCGAGCGTAAAAACTCGAAATGGGATTCACTGAGAAGTGAGACAAATATTTGGCCCAAAAGAGCACAAAACTGGGAATATTTCCTGGCTCACTCTCAAATTGTCCCACTGCAGGAGTGATCAATCTGATCGTGAAAGTCCTAGTTCTGCGAAAAGCAAATCAAATTGGCTCAAATGGAAATCTCTCCATTGGGAAACAAATTTTCCTTTTCAGAAAATGTTGGTTGTGAAACATAACTAGTCGGTTGATACCGGTTATTACTGGTTTTTGCATAAGCAAAAATCAACAATAATTACTCAAAAGGAAAACAAATTTCGTCTTTTTCGGACTTTTGAAGAGAGCTCAACTAACAACACCTAACAACTCTTTCTTTGGGAAAGGTTAAGCGTTACTCTGTTGAAGATATTTTTAATTATGAGATTAAATTTATGTGCTCTAGTGAGTCATCTAAGTGTTTCCTTGAACTAAGATTACAATCACTTTTAACTCTCATTCTACTTTCGACTCTTGTACTCATAAGCTATGATTCATCTGAAGGACTTAAGTGTATATGTTGTTTAGTTAGTTTATTTAAAATATTCATGTAGCCTTTCTTTTACAATAATAAACACTCAATTTTTGTCTGTTGAACAGTGAAGTCCTGTACTTAGTAGTCCATACCTCAAATAATTACTACACTCCCTCTCACCAAAGAAACTTACAAAATTATACAAGAATTAAGTCTTTATTCTTTAAATAAAATCTGAGCGAGCAAGTTATCAATAATAAAAACGAATCATTATTACCTATTGAGGAGAAAAACTAACGGGTCAAGAGCTCTTCTACAGTGCCACTCATTACATTAAGTAGCATCACGATCTTTTGGATCCACGACGTCGTAACTGTTAGATAGGTAAGTGGGTTTTCCCACTTCCTTTAAAATTTCACCCATCCCTCAAGGTGGATAGCTCGGCGATGTGGGAGTATTCCTCCAACACTCAGACCTAAGCTCCATCCATCTTGGGAAAAAGAGAATGGGAAAATAATCTTTTCGGTTTTAATTTGCAATTTGGTTTTGGCTATCTGGAGCTAGATTTTTGGGGTTACCTGAGCCTCACCTGTCTGGTTAGTGGCTCCTTGACCTCTAACCACCATTTTCTCCTGTTTCCCCCTTATTTTGAACGATTTCATTAACTTTGTCCCAAACCTAACTGATACCCATCCCTAACCCCGAAACTTCGCAGTCATTAGTTCTATTGTGGTTACTAGAGTGGAATATAGTTTATTATCTAACTTCTTTTTTAACCTCTGCAGTGCCTAAAATTAATCTAAATCAGCTATAACAAGAATTCACTGTATAACTTCGTGAAATTCGTCATTTCCAGGGAGAATTTTCACGCCAATCGCGGTGACTCATTCTCTCAAGAAGGCCCTCAGTCCTGACCAAATATGGTAAGGCTAAAATGCAAATATCTAATGAGTAATAAAATATATTTGACCATAGACAATAAAAAGACTGGGAATTGAGTTGAGGGTTAGGTGTTTTAGGGCTATAGCTTTCTATCAGAGTTAGTCTTATGATTTCTGTTTCTTTAGAATAGGAACTCTTCCAACTCAGTCATGTAGTCCTACCTCTCTTTCGGTCTAGTTCTCTTTAGGTTAGATTAGGATAAGTTAGAATAGGAAACAAAGTAAAAAAAAAATAGACAAAAAGCCTGTAGAAAAGCTAAGGGAATAATTAAGTCGATGGAAATGAAAGAAGAAAGTGGAGACAGCATGAGACATTTGGCTTCAGTACCAACTCCAGCTACAGTCCCACAAAATCGGTGGGGAATCAACGAATATTGGTAATATAGCAATCTTTGATCCCTCCATTTAGCTATCCAAATGTCATGGTGCCCACACATGCCTCAAACAAAAAGATTAAAGGGCCTGACAGCAATGTAGTCTCTTTATTTGAATATTAAGGGAATTTGATATAAAATTAGTTATTTAGGTTTATTAGGCATATTAGTGTTACACATATTTTATCCCGAGTTCCCATACTCGGAAAGGAAGTATAAAAGTAAAAATACCACATGGAGATCGATACTGTCTCCACCTGCGTAACTGGGTCAGAGGAACACGGTTTTCGCATTGCGGATTGGTTGAAACTAATCCGCAATGATCGGAGCCATTTATTCATTAACCTCCAGTCTACTTTATCTTTTTCTCTGAAGAATATCTCCACTAAAAACTAAATATCATTTGCTTAATATTCAACCCCGTCTAAGTTATTAACCTTAGTGACCTCTGGGGTGGTTCCCAGCACAATTCCACTGATCTGCGTTATGAACATTTACTCGTTCTCCGAACTGAGGAACTCGACGAGCGAGGAAATTGTCAAAGAATGAGGAAGTGAGGATCGATATCCTTTCCTCGTGCGTAACTGTGTCAGGAATGTCTTTCGCATTGCAGATACGCGTTCTGCCAATCCGAAGGAAGGACAACATCCTCCTGACCAAGTAAGAAGGAAATTGATGGAAAATTATAAGAATGAGTTGTACAGTCTCTCGTGGCCAGAAGCCAAAATATAGTAGTCCGCCTACCACGGAATACTATTTAGGCTGTGAAAATATTCCTAAGTCTTTTCCTCTTCGACTTCGTGCAAAAATTCTTAACTCTTTCCCTCGTTCTCTATGATTAATTAGTAATTCAAAATAATAAAAACTTATTAAATATTACACTTAAATATTATCAAGTGATTTAACACTCGTTTGACCTCTGGGGAGGGGGAGGGGGATTAGTACCTTCCACTGTCGCTTCACAACTCTGCTACAATAGTAACATAACACAGTACAACATTACCAAAAAACAATAAGAGGAAAGAACAATAACACTACATAAGTGAACCAACAAAAAAACAGTAAAAATAAAAATAACAATAACAATTAGGTGACGACCTTTTCCACTTAAAGTAAATTCAGCGGCCTTTATCACCGGCCTTTCATCTGCACGATCAGCCTCTGCAGTCCCGGAATTAGCATAATTGACGACAGAAGATTGGAAATAGGCTTTTTGCGCCTCGCACTCCGCCTTTCCTTACTGTAAAAGAACCAGCTGAAACCCAACTCGGCATCAGTTATTGATTTCCCTTTGGAAAAAAACCAAGACAAAGTTGGTACATGGTAGCTCAAGTCAAACTCTATCCGGTTCCCTTAGGGGCAATAGTTTTTAATTCAGTAATGCTATTTTTTTAACTTAAATTCTCTTTTGGTTCACGGCCTTAGGCCCTAATTAAAAAATCTTTTGTTGCATGCCCTTGGCCCTGTTCAAAAATTCCTTTGCTCCACGGCCTTAAGACCTGTTCATAAATTATGTTGGTTCACTGCCTTACGCCGTTCCAAAAATTCTCTTGGTTCACGGTAATAAGCCCTGTTCACATTCCCCAAAAATTTTATGAACAACACTCGCTTTTCTCGCCAAGGAGCCTGCCCACATTTGGGTTCAGCCCTCCCGAGGGAATTTTTCCATTGTTGGTCGCCGTCTCACTCTGAAGCATGAGCGCTAAATTTTCAACTTCAAAAAATTCTTATGAATTACTTCAAAATAAAACCTCTTGGCGACTTCAGAAATAAAAAATTATTAAAACTAATTAGTTTTTTTTTTAATTACTCAACTGATTGTTAATTTTTCTTTGCATTATTCTGTCATACCAAAGTAAATTATTTTTTTCGTGCTCTATAATTTTAGATAGTTGGATATATTAGGATGAATGACAATCTAGATATTTAGAAATTTAACTTTGTAAATTTCCATCACTGTTTACTCATGCTAAGGAACCTAAATAACTCTTAAGGCCAATTTAGACTCTTACGTAAGCGTTCCGTCACGTCAAAATGTATCCGACACGTCATTTTGTCTTGACGGAATGTTTTCCGCAACACCTCTTTCGTAAGTAGATTTGACGGATGTCAATTTATACTCCACCGACAACAAACCGCTGATGTTTTGGGAGAAAATGAAGCGGGTAAACTGAATTTAAAATACATTCTGAAATTATTAGCAAAGATAAGTTTGTCATTGAATTATTGATTCAATTATTATTCAATCATTGATTATTTACTTAAATCTACTTAGATTATAAACTGGAATTAAACTGAATCAGTATCAAATTCAATTTGGAATAGAAGTTTCTCAATTTCCATTTTCGCAAATGAATATTTTTTTGTTCAAGGTGCGCATTCTAGGGACAAGCGATAAACAATAGTGCTCATACTCATCTTTGGAAGGTTCTTTCTCGTTGAGAACTTTTAACAACTGTTCTTTGTACTTAGATTTTTCTATCTACCTCTTTTGACCAGTACCAAATGGTGATGAGTAGAAGTGATCCTTTCGTATTGCGCAGGCACTTTCGTCATCCTGAAGTTGAGAATTGGTCTCCTTTTTAACAAGAATATTAAAATTTATGAATGAACATTGAGTTGAATATTATGCTTATGTACCGAAATGTCTAGTAATTCAGCTTCTTCAAAAGTCATAGGACTATCACCAGATAGAGGAGAAAAGTCTGGACTCGCTGGACCAGTATCTCTACTTGTGTCCCCAAAGTTGCCCTTCGTCCTAAATTTAAAAAATTAAAGTTATTAAACCACTTGAGTGTGACAAATGATATCGTAATATTTATCTAGTTTAATTCGCTAACGACAATTACAAATAAAAAGTCTTGGACCCAAGTAGAGGTATTAATTGTCACACTTGGTTTTTAACAGTGTTCAAACTGTTAATAGTGTTCATTATTAACAGTCAAGAGTGAGAATTGTCGGTAGTGTGATGATTGGCACTCTGGTCACAAGAGTGACAAGTGTCATAGGAGTCAGTTCTCACTGTAACAGTGTCCTCACTGTTTTGTCAAAAGAGTGACAGTTGTCCAAGAGTGACAATTGTCAGAAGAGCAACATTTGTCACAAGAGTGATAGTTGTCACAAGGGTGACAATTGTCACAACCTAGAATAATTAACTTACTTNTTAATTGTCACACTTGCAAAAATTGTCACAAGTTTGACAATTATCACAAGTAATAATTGTCACAAGAGTGAGAGTTGTCGGTAGTGTGACGATTGGCACTCTGGTCACAAGAGTGACAAGTGTCATAGGAGTCACAAGAGTGACATTGTCACAGGAGTGACAATTGTCAAAAGAGTGACAGTTGTCCAAGAGTGACAATTGTCAGAAGAGCAACATTTGTCACAAGAGTGATAGTTGTCACAAGGGTGACAATTGTCACAACCTAGAATAATTAACTTACTTTCGATGGATTATCTGATTCTTGATGAACATCATTTGCTCAGCAAAAACAAACTTTTTAATAAACACACAGCTTTTCACACCCGCTGATCCGCTTGGTGAATCCAGCTGTCGAAGATATCGAGAAAATTGATCCCTCAAAGTAACCCAGACCGCTTTTACCACAGTCTCTTTATATTTGAAATAAAAATTTAATAAATAATTTTTATCAACAAATAATTTTCAATGAGGTGATGATTACCGCTGGTCCCGAACACCTTCGCTAGTTCTTCCCAACTGTTCGTCTTTTTTGAATGATCATGATAATTTTGCTGATTTTTGTTGTAAAGATGAGGATAATTCACTTCAATCAAACTTATCAATTGTTCCTTCTGCTCATTTGTGAAACAAATAGAACCATCCCCTGACCTAAACTTCCTAGACTGACATTTTGCTGCTAACTTTTTTACGTTATCCGACATTTATTACAATCTGAATTTATTACTAATAATTAAAGAGGTTAAAATTTTACAAAATAGACTCTCAAATTGTAATAATTTTCTTAATTATTATTTAAGATTTCAAATTTTTAAATCAAAATGATTCGCGCCCTTTGGCAGAGAACTTTGACGGATGACCGATCCGTCAAATATTAAACATGTTTAATATTTGGCGGAAGAGTTTTTTGTCGGAACGGAAAGGAGTAACGACAGATTTTTGAGCTGTTGTAAGAGTATAAATTACCTACCGTCCCGACAAGTTCCAGTCGTTAGGTCGATTTGTCGTGACGGATCACTTGTCGGATTGAGTATAAATTGGCCTTTAAAGTCTCTTCACTTTAGTGAGTCATGTTGAAGTCTTGTCTTTCTGACAATATGAATCATCAGAGTCCAAGTACCGCTTTTAGTCAGTTAATTCTGACCCTTTTGCTAAAGATAGTATTAGTTGTCGTTATTACCAATACTAAACCAAAATTCACTGCAGCAATAAACTACACTTTGACTTAAACACTTGACTTCTCAAGATATTCTTGCGACAGCAAGCCCCGACCTCTAACGTAAAACTATTAAGGCACCTTGTTTTTATTGCTGAAATTCCGACTTTTTCATAAAAACGCGCGCAAAATCCGCCAATTCAGTGTCCCAGAAAAATAAATTTTTGAAATGTCGCTAAAGAGCGGAGAGAAAATTGGAATTTGTGTAAAACTAAAATTACTCTTTGAGACCCAGCTCTGTCAATAACGGAATGACTGTCATTGGTTCTTCGATATCTTCTGACTCCTGGTGACTTTGAGGAAGAAGTAGTGGTAAGTATTGGTCGTCTGTGGAGGAGACAGTTTGAGGAGCGTAAGGTGGAAGGGGACTCCTGGGAAGAGATACAGTGGAGTCAATGGCATGTCTTGGAGATGGAATTTGTATCTGATGGTTTGAAGGAGGGACCCAATGTGGACTCGGGCTTCGCATTTCTACAGGACTCTGAAACAAATGTGAAATAGCACGAGAACATCCGAATACGATTCTGTTGTGAACTTACGAGTCTTGGATTGGTAGACGTCCCTGTTCGTAGTACAGAGCCCGGACGAAGGCTCTGTGTCTGTTCAAATAGGAATGGAAGACCAGTGACATGGGAACTGAGCGTACCTGCAAACAATCAATTTTTTGCCACATTACCTAAGAACAGGGTTGGCAAATTATCGATAATTATGAATTATTATCGTTATCACTGATAATTTTGATAATTATAACCCTCTAACAAAACCAGAGTGCAGAAATTGATTGTTTACTTTAAATTTCATCTAAACGACTTCATCAAATTTAATAAGACACTCACGCAAAAAAGTATAAGCAGCTACTTATATCAAAACAAATCCTAGTCAACTTCAGTTTTCTACATCTTCATCAGAATCACTTCCTAGTTCTGATCCATTATCATTATGCTCCTCGTCCGCTTTAGGAATAGTAATTTATACTTGATCGGTGTAGTAAACACATTTCAAATTAATTCATTTTAAGACAATGGTGTAAAAGGGAGAAGTACTACAACCAAAAATGAATCAACCCTGAGAACTTTCACGAACTCGTTTCCCGCCAAAACTTCAGTGCCAGCAAGCAGCAATGTAACAGGCGTTTGGCAGCTTTTGTGCCAAAAATTTGCAAAAAAATGGCATACCGGAAGTAACATGTGCGAAATTTTTTTAATTGCATATGCAGTTTCTGGCAATTTGTGTATTAATTTAGATAAATTTATTTATAACATTAAAATTCCGTATAAATGCATCAACTCATGATCACCTAAGCTAACAATTGCATCCTTGAATTGAAGATTTGCTGAATCAAATTAATAAGGAAGGGTTTAAAGTATTTTAGATCTAAAAAAATCTATAAAAGTGAAGGTCGTTTCCAACATTAAGTTTAAAGAATTTGTTGCACAACATCACCAAAGCTTACCGTGAGTTACAAACAGTTCAGAATTACATGAACCTGTTCATCATCCTCAGGAAATATTAAATTGTACATATTTCATTTCAGTAACGCTCAAAGTAATTTAATATTTAGCTCACAGATTGCAACCGATAGCAATAAAATTGTAGCATTATATTGACCAAGGTTGCTATGAGAATTATTGAACAACCACTATTATAAGGTTAGACCATAACTCCAATTTTTTTTTTTTTTTTTTTTTTTGAAAAAATATCAAACAATAAAATTGTAAGCAAACTTTTTCGAAATTTTTTTTTCAATGAGAAAATTCACGTTTTTCAATTATTTCTGTCGAAAATTGTTATATTTGGAAAATTTAAATTGTACGACAACGTCAGTTCCGCGCCGCACTATGCCGTAAGAATAAATCAAATTATACTACTTTTTAATATTATTTTATCCCGATTATCCGATTTACTCTAGAATTATTAAATAATTAATAATTTTTAACTAAAAAAAACTGGTAGTAATTATTTTATAGTGTCCTTGGGACTCTAAGAATCCCGTTTTTAAAGACTGTTTATTGCCATTTATCAATANTAAAGCGATAACGAGCAGACTGTTTATTGCCATTTTTCAATATATGATGTGATGTGAACTGACAGCGAAAACGGCTTCCTGGCATCGTGCATGTTGAAGTTGGTAAATTGACTTAAGTACTATCTCATGTCTTCCAAGCTGTTTTTTTTTCAAAAATTCTGGATTTTAATCCAGTTGGATTAATTGATTAATCCCAATTGAATTAATCTGAAAATGTCGATTAAAGATTATGGATTAAAATTTATAATCCGCGTTCATAGGATTAAGGATTATGTATTAGTTTCTTGAAAAGAACTTAGCAGAATTACGGATTACGGATTATTAATCCTTAATCCGGATTACTAATCCTTAATCCCAATTGCTAATCCGTTAATCCTTAATCTGGATTATTCCAGCTCTGCTAACCACGTAATATTTAATAGCTCAAAAACATAACGACCGGGCCTAATAGGCCCTAAGCCGTTTTTGGTGAAAGGCGAAGAAAAAAGGCCCGGATTAAAGTGGTTCATGTTGTACGAGTCCCTTCGTACTGGTATTTAAATTTAATTTTAAATTCAAAAAAATAATTAAAATGATTTTAACAGTTTTTAAAAGTAGATAAGATTGTTCAAGTAGATTTAAATATTTCATTATAACCTTGGAAACGGTCTCAGATGACAACCTGTCATCTGACTTCAAAAAAAAAAAAAAAAAAAAATTCGAGGTAACCTTATAATAGTGGTTGTTCAATAATTCTCATAGCAACCTTGATATTGACTAAAATTGATTGTTTCTTCGACTAAACACTTTGCAGCATACCGTACAATAAAAATAAGTTGTGCAGTCGCTCACTTTGTACATCTATTGAATTAATCTGAGGGTTTTGGTGCAAAAAATGAAGAATTTAGTATTTACTGATGAACAAAACTATTCAAATCTTTTTTTTTGGAAAGGGGGGAGGGGGAGGGGGTAAAAATGTAAATTTTGAGAGTTCTTCTAATTAAACAAAATTCAAAATCTAAACTCCTTTAAATCTTAGTTAACTAATTTGATTAAGTAAATATTCAAATCAAAGAAACTAAAATTGTTTGCGGGGTGCAGCTTGAGTGGATTAAAATATACGAAATTTTATAGTATTTTATAGTGAAAGTTCATAGTAGAGTTTTTTCATTTCCGGTTCTTACAGTAAGAGGTCATTTGCGAACCTTGCTCAAGATTACTCTCATTTCAATCTAGCCAACATATTGAGACGGTGAGCGGCGGCACCATTATAATTATTATTATAATTATAACCAATAATTTATGTAATTTTGCTGCGAGCCAAGGCTTGCAGACTCTATGTAAAAGTTAATTTACAGATATGGTTATAGAGAGAGAGAGGATGGTAGAGGAGTCTCATGATTGGTTGGAGAATTCTCCTCATACAATTCCAGCAAAAGAAAAGGAATTGTATGAGGAGATTTCAAGGTCATTCTCCAGTTTGTTACCAGGGCATAAGTTGCCTCCCACTCCACGGGTCCCAAGAACAGCCGGCAAAACTTCCAGCCTCAAATTCCTTGAGAATGTCGAGGAAAGCCGGAAGATCAGGGAATCAGCGGCACCAGGCACATCATCTCAGAAACCAAAAGTGGCACGGCTTCCTCGTCCGAAAGTTGCGGGAGCGATTCCACGGGCAGTGGTAACGACTCCACGGGCAGTGGCTACGACTCCATGGGCAGTGGCTACGGTTCCGCGCGCGGGCCTGGTCTAAACAGGGGGATATAGGATCCCAAAAATACAACGCCCACCACCTCCAGCCGCCCAGGGCCTCGAGATGCCCTTCGTCATGGTCCGCTTTGCCAAGGACTTACTGTAAGTGCTGCGGCCAATCGCCGCTCCAGCACTCGCTCCACTTTGGCCAGGACCACAGGCTCCAGGAGAATCCTGCCCAGGAAGCGGAAAGAAGCGCCGCACCTCTCCAAGCAGACGAAAGTGCTTCAATTGTCATCTTAAGGGACATGAAGCGAAGGAGTGCCTCATTCAAAGGCCCCACCTACCAAAATGAGGACATTTCGTTTTAAAAAAGGGGGTCCTGAGACGGTGAGCGCCGGCACCATTATAATTATTATAATTATAACCAATAATTTATGTAATTTTGCTGTGAGCCAAGGCTGGCAGACTCTATGTAAAAGTTAATTTACAGATATGGTTTATAGATTTATGATTTATAGAGAGGGAGAGAATGGTAGAGGAGTCTCCTGATTGGTTGGAGATTTCTCCTCATACAATTCCAGCAAAAGAAAAGGAATTGTACGAGGAGATTTCATGGTCATTCTCCAGTTTATTTTCAGGCCATAAGTTGGCCTTCCCATCCTCTCTCTCTCTCTCTCTCTCTCTCTCGTAGAAAATTTTGTTATATTTTGAAATAAATAAAGTCAATCGTCTATTGTCAATCGGTGAGTCGGTAGAGTTATTGTCAGTTGTCAAGTATTGTCAGTCGTCCAGTCTCGAGTCAGGTCTGGTCAGGTCAGTCAGTGGGATTTTAGGGTCGTTGGGCAGGTGGTTCTGGGCTAACTCGTGTTGGTGAGGATTTGGTAGTGTTCTCTGTCTCAGTCTGTTCATAGTCCTGTCAGGAGACATGACAGTGAACCACCAACCCATCACAATATCTTATATTTTTTCGTCTGATGATCAATTTTTGAAATATAAATAATATTATTAGGTGTGAGGAATGGTAACCTTTTCCATCGTCACTGCATCTGCTTATAAATAAAATTTTCGACGCCCATGTCACAGGAGTTGGGAGTCTACAACTATCCGCCGTCTTTCAGGAATATTTTAATAAAACTAAAACATAATCTTCCTTCATTTAGAAGGGAAAATGAAAGAAACTTTTCAATTGTGTGGATGTGTGTGGAATGGTAAAAATTTGGACTCTTACGAATGCTTCCTTGTGATATGAGACCATCAAGTGATTTGAGAGCTTGAGCCATTTCTGGTCTTTCCTTCGGAAGACGATGTGTACAGCCTTTTGCTAGCCGCAAAAGAATCCAGAAAATATCAGGATTTTCTGAACCTCCTTTGGGGTCTTTGAGAACTTCTAAATTCTCACTTTCTTCGAATATCTCTTTCTACAATTAAATTAAACGTTTAGTTTTGTCTTGGAGTAGTTAAACGGTGTTTCTTAGGAGCTTAGATTCTTACGAGAAACTTTTTGGGTCGACTGTCTTCGTATGCACGCTGTCCAGTTAGGATTTCATATAGCATTATTCCGAAACTAAAAGTATCCACTTTTGTTGAAAGTTTTTTTGAGCGCAAATACTCATCTGGCAAATACGGGCGGGTACCATGAACTCTTGATACTTTGACATAAGAGTCACCAGCTTTCACTGGGTCCATTTCACGTGCTAATCCGAAGTCCCCTACTTTTGCTTCAAAATTTTTATCAAGGAGAATATTGGCACTGAAAACAAAATAAAATAAAAAATTTCAAAAACAATCCCCGAACATTTCAAGTTTGAACCTATTTTCTGAGAACTTATAAACTTATTAATAATTTGCAAAATGAAGACCTTGTAGATACTCAAAAATTCAATTTGTAAGTACAAATAACTTTGGTTATTAGATCATGTGTTATAAGGCCAACTCAATTGTTTAGAACCGAACATTTCTCGCTTTATTTTATGCCAACCCATTTAGCATGAACAAGAAAAACGTTACAAAATCACAACAGATGTAACAGCATTCTTAAATATTTAGTGGCAATGGGCTCGGAGAGTTACTTCTCAGCAATCACAATTTTTCAATTTACAGTAATTATATCTGATTTGACTTTATCAAGTAAATATGTGGCGTCTGACTAAAATTTCTATATCCCTATGCTGACTATGTGGTAGAAAAGAAATGAAATTAAGAGGTATTCCTTGCACGGTTAGCAAATTAGGTTAAGATNTTTACAGTAATTATATCTGATTTGACTTTATCAAGTAAATATGTGGCGTCTGACTAAAATTTCTATATCCCTATTCTGACTATGTGGTAGAAACGAAATGAAATTAAGAGAGGTATTCCTTGCACGGTTAGCAAATTAGGTTAAGGTTGCAATCAGAAAATGGTCACTTAGGATAACCTAACCTTTTGATATCACCATGAATGAGAGGTTTCGTCCCAATGGAATGCAAAAATTGTATTCCACATGCCACTCCTCTGGAAATGTTGTATCTAAGGCTCCAGTTGAGGGGATACGTCTTTTGCTACAAAAAAAAAGAACAATATTACTGATTTTAATTTCAACAAGCAATGGAAGTGAAAATCCCTTGAAGTTTGATGAAGAACAGCGCAGCATGGATTTGAAATCCAAAGGGTTAATATAAAAATTATGAAAATGAAGCTTTAGACTGAATCTCATTCGTCATTTTAACAAAGTATAACTTAATGCACCAACTTTTAAAGCTGGATGGGAAATTCATTCACTGGATAGAAAATTTCAGAACATACACGACATAAGAGTCGATCCTCGAGTGAGCCATTGTTCATGTACTGATAGACAAGACAGGGATGTTCACCTTCCAGACAAAATCCATACAACGGCAGAATGTTGTCATGCCGGTAGGAATTCAAAAATCGGAGTTCTCCAAGGGACTGCCGAAGTTGACTCTGAATGAAGGCCTGATTTGCTCTCTAAAAACAAGAATTAAAGTTTGGGTAATCAAATTCAAAAAGTGGGACTTTCGCTTTAGAACTCATTTCATGTATATGCATTTATGGTAAGTTACCACCAAGACTGTCCTCCACCGAATTTTACTTTTTTGGAAAAAAAAATGTGCTTTTTTTTTACAGAAATTCAAACAAAGTAAGTTTCCAATGGCTAAAAGCAAGAAAAACTTTTAGAATACATTGCATAAAGGATTCCATAATGTAATTTAATCATGGGAATTAATTAATTTAACCTAAAAGCTTAGTAATATTTAGGTATGTTGCGGATAGTATATCCGGCAGGTTTGCCTGATATCGGATATCCGACGTTTTTTGATTGCCGGATAACGGATATCCGGCATGCTTGCTTGATTAAGCTCGTATTGCACATAATTTTTATTAAAACAAGATGAGTTTTGACTCATTTCACGCCAACGTGCAGGGGTCAATTTTTAAACTCTCAAATATATTTAATATATACTCAAATATAAGAAATCTAATAAAATTATTGATGCATTTTTTAGAATTTCTGAAAAAATTGTCTAGAAAATTATCCGCGTGGATACCTATAAGTATCCGGTATCCGGCGAATAGTCTATCCGGCATAGTTTTAGGCGCCGGATATTCGGTTTCCGGATATCCGTAACACCTCTAGTAATATTTCATGTTACGGAGAAATTTAAAATAGAATAATACAACATAAACACGAATATCTGGAAATTTCATTAACTCACTTGCTCCATTCGCTTGATGGCTACTGGAGTATTTTTCCAAATACCCCGGTAGACTGTCCCGAATCCACCTTTCCCAATAATATTCCTTCGCTCCCAATTTTCAGTAGCCTTGAGAAGGTCGTCGTAAAGAATTTGTGGAAGCAGACCTAACGCATCCGATACGGTCGTCTCACCTTTCAGTTCCTGTTCTGCAACGGTNCCGGATATCCGTAACACCTCTAGTAATATTTCATGTTACGGAGAAATTTAAAATAGAATAATACAACATAAACACGAATATCTGGAAATTTCATTAACTCACTTGCTCCATTCGCTTGATGGCTACTGGAGTATTTTTCCAAATACCCCGGTAGACTGTCCCGAATCCACCTTTCCCAATAATATTCCTTCGCTCCCAATTTTCAGTAGCCTTGAGAAGGTCGTCGTAAAGAATTTGTGGGAGCAGACCTAACGCATCCGATACGGTCGTCTCACCTTTCAGTTCCTTTTCTGCAACGTTCAAATTTTCCGTTGAGGAAGTTTATCAATTCTTGATCTTTTCTAAATTATTCTAACCTGGTTGAATATTCTTATTTTTATCTTCTTCTCCAATGATCGGCTTGTCAGGAAGATTTTGTACTTTGACCTCTCCCTCGACTGTTTCCACTTGGATAAGCTCGGCAGTGACGTTGACCTCAGGTACCTTGATGAATGTGTGATACTTTGGATCCACTACATAGAAAACATAAATTTCAAAGCAAAATTTAGGAATCTTTTTCCTATAAATTATTATAACAATAAAAAAAACTCAACCCATCACGACGAAAAGTAAGATCTTATATCTATTTTGTATTACAGTAGTGGAGCATGCTTATAAGCTTTGACAATTTTCGGATGGACTTGGTTTGAAACAATGTAACATGCATTCGGAAGCCAAACAGATAAAAATTNTTATAACAATAAAAAAAACTCAACCCATCACGACGAAAAGTAAGATCTTATATCTATTTTGTATTACAGTAGTGGAGCATGCTTATAAGCTTTGACAATTTTCGGATGGACTTGGTTTGAAACAATGTAACATGCATTAGGAAGCCAAACAGAAAAAAACTCTTTAGGTTGTATCCTGCAGTAAATAGCATAAACAGTTATTCAGTTAATAAAAAATTTTGCGATTTGGCTTCAGAAAGTACAGTATTTAAGATGTGGAAATATTGCTTTAGAATAGCCTTATTCTAGTGTTACCCCGATGCGTTCATTAAGTAGCATCATCGCATCGGCGCCACATTGTCATCGACATAAAAATTGAATCGGCTAGCTGGCCATTGCAGTTGCCGAGTTCATGCAAAAGAAAATTAAATTTATTGTAAAGTTTCTTTAAAATTCACCTTAAAATCCATCAAATTCAATTAAAGGTGCTTCTAGTTTATAGATGTTGATATTATATCGCTTATGTTGCCCATCCTAATTGCATTGGCATAAACGAAGCGAAGAATTTCGTGGTCTAAGAAACTGAAAGTTGTTCTTCTAACCGATCATGTATCAAGTGTGATGTACTACGCATATGCCCAGATCTTGTAAGAAGGCTAACTCTGTGTGTGCATGAATTCGAGACTCAATTGACGAAATATTTTGTTAGAAATTCAGGATAGGAGCAGAAAAAAACACCTTTTCGAAAAAAGAACCTCTAGAGCTAAGACTATCCAAAGATACCCACACTACCCTACCATCACCCACTCACCTATGTGTGACCTAGCCAACTTGACAAAACTTGAAACAAAGGAAATGAGTAGGTGAGAGTAGGGTAGTGCGGGTATCCCTGATGGTCGTAAAAAAATTCACGATGTATACACCATGTCATATTTCCTCAATGGGTATATACATTTTTTTNACCTCTAGAGCTAAGACTATCCAAAGATACCCACACTACCCTACCATCACCCACTCACCTATGTGTGACCTAGCAAACTTGACAAAACTTGAAACAAAGGAAATGAGTGGGTGAGAGTAGGGTAGTGCGGGTATCCCTGATGGTCGTAAAAAAAATTCACAATGTATACACCATGTCATATTTCCTCAATGGGTATATACATTTTTCTAAATAATTCAATAGAATGGATTTCAAAATGTGAGATCGCCATCCTGGGATTCTGTGACGAAAATTCACAAAAACTAATTTTCTCAAAATTTGATAAAATTTGTCACGGAATTCAAATTATCAAACCATGTGATGCCACTCTTCTGGGATCTCCCATCTCTAACGAAGCGATTCAAAAATGCCTTGAGGATAAAACAAACAAGTTGAAAATATTTGGAGAACGTTTGAGGAATATTTCAACTCGCTCTGCCTATTTTTTTCTTAGACATTCATTCTCCATTTCCCGTCTAATTTTTTTCCTACGAAGCTCCCCTACATGGAAAGATGAANAACAAGTTGAAAATATTTGGAGAACGTTTGAGGAATATTTCAACTCGCTCTGCCTATTTTTTTCTTAGACATTCATTCTCCATTTCTCGTCTAATTTTTTTTCCTACGAAGCTCCCCCACATGGAAAGATGAACACAGTTTAAGTTTATACGACGACACCCTAAGATCAATCCTAGAAAAAATTATCAACTCAAACCTCACTGATCAGGCTTGGTTACAATCATCACTTCCCATCAAAAAAGGCAGTCTTGGGATAAAACATGCAGTAGATTTGGCGATTCCGTGTTTCCTTGCGTCATTCTAGTGTCGAAAATCTCATTTCTACTTTATTACCTGAATATATTCAAATTGATTCGTCTCTGAAGGAAGCTGAAGAAATTTGGTCTTCAAGAAGCCTTGAAAACATTCCAGAAAAATCTACACAAAAATCCCAAAATTCTTGGGAAGAACCTCAACAAAAAATTCTTCAATTACTATTCTCAAATTGCTCTTCTGATGAAGATAAAGCAAGATTGATATCTTCAACTATACCAGAAACTGGAGCTTGGCTTGGGGCACTGCCATCACCTCAACTTGGAACTTTACTGATTGATGAAATTTTTAGAATATCTTGTGGAATTCGTCTAGGAACTCAAATTTGCTTCCACATCTTTGTTCCTGCGGACTTGAAGTAGACGATACGGGTTTTCACGGTCTTTCTTGTAAGAAGGGAAAAGGAAAATTCTCAAGACACGATGGAATCAATTATATCATTCTCAGAGCGCTTAGATCAGCAGGATTTCCATGTATTAGAGAACCTCCAGGACTTTCAAGATTAGATGGAAAACATCCTGATGGAATGACACTAGTACACTAGTCGAGAGGAAAATCTCTCGTTTGGGATTTCACCTGCATTAATACTTATGCTCAGTCGTATATTTCATCCACATGTAAGGATCCAGGAGCAGCAGCACTAATAGCCGAAAACAGAAAGATCCGGAAATACAACTTTCTACCGGAAAATAAGTTCTATTTTGTTCCAGTAGCAGTCGAATCAAGCGGAGTTTGGGGACCTAGAGGACTAAACCTTTTGAAGAAAATTGGAAAATTCATTCAAATTGCATCAAGGGAACCAAGATCTACATTCTTTCTAATTCAACGAATCAGTTTGGCAATTCAGCGCGGTAATTCTGCTTCAATTCTGGGAACACTACCAAAAGGAAAAAATNTTCAACGAATCAGTTTGGCAATTCAGCGCGGTAATTCTGCTTCAATTCTGGGAACACTACCAAAAGGAAAAAATCTAGAAGAAATATTTTACCTGTAGCTTATCACCATTGTTCATTTCCCATTATAAAAGTATAAACCATTTCTGGTATTAAAAAAAATTCAATAGATTACCAAAGTTTCGAATGACGTTCATTCCTCGGAAATGACGGAGACGACCAAGAAGAGTAAATAATTCCAATATTGTGTGATTTTGGCTTCCCCATGCCGTCAATATTGCATCAGTTGGTGATCCTCCTCTGTAAATGGCTCGACCGAATTCACTCAATTCGCTTACAGAGTAACACATCAAACCACCTCCTGTACATTATAAACATAAATGGAGTGTTCATATAAGTTACTTTATGAAAATTAAAATTTGTAGATTAAAATAAACAAACAAATCTCACATGGTGCAACTTTTACTTGAGATAGTGAAAAATATATCAAAAGTTGTTATTGTTCATGTTCAGTGTACTTAACTCTTCTTCGCATAAATCACTTGTCATAATTCTCTACGAATGGTTGAACCGATAGCTGGATCAAAAAATACCTTCATTTTATTTCGATTGGGCATCCTACACGATTTTAACCTTGTTTGATTGGTATAGTTTCACTAGTGTTCTCCAAGTTTGACTACGACTCCAAGTTTGACCGTTTAGAGNTATGACTCCAAGTTTGGCCGTTTAGAGAGTCAGAGTGAGAGACTGGCTCTCCAAGTCGACTGCCTGAGTAGTGACACGATTTTGCGGAGTCGACTCTGAGTCAGAGTCATGACTTCGGAGTCACATAATATAAAATATGAAAAATCGAGTAGTACAATATGAAATTAAAAGTTTTTTATTTATTTAATGGTGGAAATAGACGAGAAAAATAAAGAAAATAAGTCCCCTATGCTCATTTGTGCATGTTGGAACAGAGTCATGACTACAAGTCAGGGATTTGACTTTTAAACCCGAAGCAGTCAGAGGCATGAAATGACTCCTGATTCCCAAAAAAAAACCCTTGGAAGTCAGTCACGAGAGTCAGAGCCATGGTTCCGGAGTCAGAGTCGTGGAGAACACTCAAAAATGTACCGGTACAGTAAATCCAGGTGTAATAAACTTGCCCAAATCACAGGCCTGTGCCTGAACTACAAGAGTTTGTATGTTAAATTGTACGGCGGTATTTCTACTATTCCTGCTAAATTCTTGCTGCATTAAAAACTAAACTTAACCAACTGGGACGGGCAATGGGAAAAATTAAGATTTTATGTCTAATGATCAGGAACACTGTTTCGCAGAAAATGCATAATGGCAACTACGTTCAAATTTTGGTAGTGCGTAACTCATGAAAAAAGAAGTCGAAATATGAAATAAAAATGAAGAAAAACTCAGAATTTTCTGGGGAACGCGAAATTTTTGTTGACGAAATGGTTTATGCTGCAATAAAGTGTTATATATGGCTTCCAAAAAAAATGGGGGCCAGCTAAGGAGCAATGGCTCTGGCTCCCAGATGGGTGCCATAAAAAATGTTGTTTTTTTTGTGATATTTATATTTGGGATTTCAAACTGCTTTTATTAAATTCCGATTACTTTTACACTTGAAATTAGTTGTTAATTCACTCCACTCTCTATCTCGCTACTGAAAATATATTTTCTTCCGCTTTGCTCTAGCTCTCAAAAATATATAAAGTCGTATTGCTTCGCCNAGTTGTTAATTCACTCCACTCTCTATCTCGCTACTGAAAATATATTTTCTTCCGCTTTGCTCTAGCTCTCAAAAATATATAAAGTCGTATTGCTTCGCCTAGCTCTCTTGCACCAGCTCTTTACGGGAGAAGAGCGAAACAGGGAGTGAATACCCCCGACCTTTGCTTACGAATATGAAACCTTGGAAAGAATTATTAGGGGTACTCAATCTGGATTTGTAAACTTACAACTCTGTAAGTTTACAAAACTCGCACATGCGCAGTTGCAAATCAGAAACTTCTATTTTGTAAACTAAAAACATGCCCTTTTGGTTCGTAAAGTTTACAAAGCCTTTGTAAAGTTACGGACCAATGAGGAGGCTGGAATTTGTTTTCCCCCAAATTTCTCTCTTGTAACTTTACAAATTTTGTAAACTTACAAAATTGTAAGTTTACAAACCTCTGATTGAGTNCTCTCTTGTAACTTTACAAATTTTGTAAACTTACAAAATTGTAAGTTTACAAACCTCTGATTGAGTACCCCTATTGTAATATTTTGATTTTATTGACATTTCTAGAGACCAACTTCTGGCAGGAACCTAGAAATATTTCATAGTTTACACTTGCTTACCGAGACTTTCCCATTGGTTGTTTTCATCAAGTATGCGACAAAGTTCCTTTCGCTCCAAGTACGGTAGATCGTATACATACTTGAACGAAGCTTTGCTTGATGTTGCAGACGATGCTCCAAAATTTGAATGAGATCCACCACCGCATTTACTGCTCGATGAATTTTTGTTTCCAGATCCACTAAAATTCATCTCTACAGTATCCAGTGCCAGTCAAGGAAAGAATAACGAGTTGACTGATTTTTTATTTTGTTTTTATCTTCCCGCCATACACTCGAACAGTAGGGGAGTAGACTGATTTTCCTCAGGCTCAACCAGAGTTTTATCCGGCTGCGGCTGCTGGGTCTGATACAACTCTGACCGGAGAAACCAAGGTTGCTATGAGAATTTAACAAAAAAACAGATTTGATATCAAAGATGTCAAAATTCCTCATAAGCAACCTTGGGAGAAACCTTAGTGTGAAAACAGCAGAAAGACGGTTGACTTTTCTCCAGCCGAGCCGTAGTTTTTTCAGGCTGAAATAGTTTTCTTTTGAAGCAAGTACCAACAATTTCCACGATAAATTTTTCTGCAAATTTTGTTTATTTTAATCTCGAAGAAATTTCCTATACAATTCCCTCAATGTGGCATCCTGTCCTTTTACCTTAATTTTGAAATTAATTAGCCATCAAATTGAACGGGTGATACGAAAAGGCAACCAACCCTGACTCTGGGAAGGGAGACAGGCAACTAATTAACCTAGTTTCTTAACAGTAGTTGTGTTCATTAATAACATTTGCAAAAATAAATAAGTAAATACCTTAGTTAATGTTCCATATTTTTATTTTCTAATTCCATCAGCTTAAATGATGAGTCATGTTACTAGAAAAGTTTCATTTTATGTACAGACAGCGACATTTAGAGATATGCAGTTTTTGGGGACAAAGATATTATACAGTATAGAAATTCTATAAGTTATCCAGTATGTTCAGATTAGTTGGCGAAATTTCGGCTCTAGAATTTCAAAAACTGTCACAAATTAGAGTAACGGATACACTTTGACTTAAGAAAACAACAAAATTTTTATACCAATGATTTTCAATAAATTGAGCAGTCCATAATGTGTGAAAATGTGTGAAATACGATCAACTTTTTATTTTCTGTAAAACTACTTCGAATAAATTTTACCTTTTTATTTGAACGTACTGTATAGAAATGCGTACAGCTATGAGGTTACAAAAGCTGTTTGCCACCAAAGTTATTATATTAGCAGAGCTAGTAATGAATCGTGCAGCTAGTAATGAAATCGTGCAACTTAGTTGCTCCTAGTTTTGTACAAACATATAACTATATGAAATGAATGAAATGAAATGAAAGATGGAATGAAATTCATTTCGACAAGGATTATATTGTTTGATTTAATTCCCTGTGCTATAGATTTAGTGTTTTTCAGTAATAAAAGTCAATCTTGTAATATATTGATGCAATATTTGTTGTACATGCATGTAATCTTTCTTTAAAACATCACACACATGGCATTGGCATACTAGGTGGAATTTTAATTTAAGATTTTCCCGTCAATTCTACCATTAAATATTCTGCCAAATATTGTGTCAAAAATGCTGTGGAAAAACATTATTAAAATTTTTCTACCCAAGTGTTTCTGTTACTAACAGATTATGCATAGTTTCTATTACTAATTTACGATGATAAGATGGTAACTATAGTAATGGTAACAGGTATAGTTACTACTATTTTACTACGTTTCCATTATCAACATTTCTTTAGTTAATAACCGTTTTAAGATGGCAATACGAGAGTAAAAAATCTCATTTTGTAATCGAATAGTAGTAACCTAACCTAGTAACTTCCAAGGTTGGGTCGATGAAAAGTGGGACTTTGCCGATGAATTTTTTCGAGAATAAATGAGTTGAATCTGAATTTTAAATTCTTGTTTTCTCCCGGCTATCCTTGCTTGCTACTCTTAGGTCATCCCTGCCAACTGCCCATTCTCAAACATATCTGCTCTTCTCGTTCCACACAGATTTGTTTACCCAGAAGTAATGTAGCGATTGGAAAAGCAACAGTCAAAAGCAGAGTTTAATCCGGCCACTGGGCCTGAAGAAAATTAGGCTGTTCCCCTACTGCCGAGTGTAAGTTGACAAAGCCATAGATGGGCACGGGATGGGCCCTCCACCCCTTTACACCTCCACCCTCCATTCAACAAAGACTAGTGTTCCGCATGGCTCAGCTTTTGGCGTGAGGCAGAGCCATTGGCTCAATGAGCCATGGCTCATGGCTCACCCGAACGGTGAGCCAGCTCATGAGCCATGGCTCTGGCTCCGCACTTTTGTTGAGCTGGCTCATGAGCCAGAGCCATGGCTCATGGCTCAACCTAAAAAAAAAATTTTCTCTGTTAATATGCACATTTTGCTAAAAGTGAGAATGACCTAGTGAGAATAAACCAACACAAATCATAATTATGAACTGGCTAATGGCAAACTGACTCTCAGTGACCAAAAATTCCGAATATTAAAAAGAAGTGATGGTTTGGCAGAAAAAAAAAATGAAAAATTAGAGGAAAAGTGGAAGAATTTAGGGAAAAAGTTGAGCCATTGAGCCATGGCTCACAAGTTTCGTTGAGCTGGCTCATGAGCCATGGCTCTGGCTCAAAATTACTACATGAGCCAGAGCCATGCACTGGCTCTGGCTCATAAATTTTTGTGAGCCAGCTCGAGCCAGAGCCGGAGTCAGAGCCATTGAGCCAGAGCCATGCGGTACACTAACAAAGACCCCTCCGGCCTTCCAAGCTAAATTGACCCTTCCACCCCTTCGCCCTCCATTCAGCAAAGACCACTTCAAGGTAAGTTGACCCCTCCTCCGCCTTCCACTCCACTCAATAAAGTCCTCCCCGCGTCAGCCTACAACAGCTCCAACAGGATTCCACTTATCCCGCAATAATTTTTGGTTAATTTCTAATCGATTCCCTTTTCATTCCGGTAGTATTCTGTTTTTATGATTAAATAATTTTACTTTATTAAATATTGAATATACCGGAACACAACCAAAACAAAATAAATGGATTGTACAAGGATTACGGATTCAAAATGGCTTTAATGCTTTTTAAAAACAATCCAGCCTTCCGCCCTCTACCCTCCGCCCTCTACTGAACATAAAACACCTCCAGATCAATTTCAGCCCTCCACCCTTCCAGATAACATTATCACTCCACCGAGCAGAATTGCCCTCCACCCCTCCATCCCTCCTAGCAGATTTCACCCATCCAGCCGTCCGACCTCCACCAAAAACTGACGCCTCCACCCCTCCTCTCCGCCCTCCGCGGAGGGGCCCTATGTATGGGCAAAGAATATCAATTCTAGACTTGAGTGCCCAAAAGCCATACGGTTATCCATCGTGGGTTGGGTTGGGCATTTGTTACCTAACCATGACAATTTGTAATAGTGATTGTTTTCAAAGCATAAGATAGTTCCGCGTTGGTCTTAATCTTTGTCACCACAAAACCAAACTATGAATATGGATTGATATGAAATGAATTATTTTTTACGACGCTTTGCCCGGCCGTTTGAATAACACT
Organism: Holacanthella duospinosa; assembly: GCA_002738285.1. Taxonomy (NCBI): domain Eukaryota; kingdom Metazoa; phylum Arthropoda; class Collembola; order Poduromorpha; family Neanuridae; genus Holacanthella; species Holacanthella duospinosa. The sequence continues at coordinate 123,092 of NIPM01000057.1, forward strand.
TTATAATCTATGTATTATAGTTGATGGCTACATAAAGTTATCTAGAAGAACAGAATGTTAGAGCGTAAAGCTGTCTCCCCAGCACTATAAAGTTAGCCGAATAGCATTAGCCAACCAGCAGATCACACCGTAAAGTTAGCCGACCAGCAGGATGTTGTGTAATTTTTTCCTGTAAGTATCTTTAGATATAGCTAAAAGATGGATACCAGGATGGCGAAATGCTGGTTCTAAACTTATACGTCACATAATCTACAATTTGACTATTCGGGACTACCAAGTTAGTATTTCTGTCTCCTGACCTTCGAAGTTCTGTCATGAACTTAAGAACAGTGGATGGAAGTTATATCTTCTATTGCCATTATGTTTCACAGATGCGTTGAAGATGCATGGTCAAACAAGTAGAGCTTTTAGGGTATGAAAGGAGAAACTGTTGATGAAAGGTTCTCGCTTAGTAAGTAACCAACAGTGACGAATGCAGAGATCTACATAGTATTGTTTGCTGTAAAGCGTCTGACTCATACACCAACGCCAATGATTAGGTTGATATTTATGTTGGCTCATGAAGAGACCCTCACGCCAATACTAGTTCCCTACCACAAAATGGGCTGGCAGACATTTTTAAAGGCGAATTTATGAGCTAGGCGAAAAGACTGACATAGGATCCCGGCCCATAGTGAGTTTACAGCAAACGAAATATTTGATATCTTAGCAAAGCAAGCTGTCCAAGCAAGCTCCTTATATATTGAGCTGGAGTCATCAATTACATTGCCTATACAGTCGATTGCTGCTGCCATCAATGACTGGATGCGACTGGTATTTCAGTGAATAGCCACGGGCTCGAATAATAAGAAAAGCACTACAGGGGTTTGGGACGAGAGGCCGTTACAACTACTTGTCATGGTCATCACAGTGTATCACTCTAGTTGCCTTCGCTACTAAAACATGAGTAACCTCAAATCCACTCAGCCGCTTTGCGGTAAGGAAAAAGAGGATCGGATTCCCTTTTTTTTGTTTCTTTCTGCCAATTTTCTGCACTCGTTCGACGGTAGACAGTTTATGGAATACGAGGGTTACGGGATACTCTTCTACAGGGTCATTTTAGATTGTTTGTTGTCGCTTTGCTTTATAGAGTCCGGATGTTTGGTATGGGAGGTTTTTGTGATAAAATTTGGGGTAGTTGTGTTGGAAATAAAAATCTATTTCTGTTAGTATATGTTTAATTGCTCGACGATGGGTAAATCAGTAAACCTCCCAACTATTCTCCCAAAAATCTCCCATGCAAAAAACCGGAGTAACTGATCCGGTAGGGAAGCGTCCAAACAAACAGTCCATTGACCCTGCTCTTCTGCAACTTCTTTTTGAATCATCTATCGGAAGAAGCGCTTCCATAGCAACCGGCATGTGGTCTAATTCTCACATTAACTGTTTTATGAAAAGTTCGAAGTCAGCCGTAACGGATCGGTCTGAGCGAGTGGAATGGTCTTGTCAATAGGCATCTCGCTCCCTTCTCTAAAACACACATTACGTACACGCTGTCGCCAATCTCAATGTTACTCGCCTATTCTTTCTATTAGCACATGATACTTCCTCCATTCTTGTCATTAGCGAAGTAAGTAGGCTATGCCATCACCGCCGCAAAGAAATTAGTACACTGAATTCCGTTCCTCTCAGCTCATACTCTTATCAAAGGTTTGTGTTTATTATAATCAAAGGAACCCAATTTATGCTTTCTTATCAAAGTAGATTATGCTTTTACGTTTTTTAATTATACTCTTTATGCTTTTAATCGCTTATTAACAGATAAGCTTACTTTTGGTATTTTTTGATTTAAAATTTCACTAGCGACCAGTGTTAAAAATTTCGACGAAAACAAATGTAGAATGTAGAAACGAATGCAGTAGTTTTTTTTACTCTTCCAACTCATTAAAACGTCCCTCAAAATCCTTCCCAACACTGATACGCTGCTCCCGAGCTGTTCATCCCATCCAAATATCTCTCTCCCTCTACCAAATGGTCAAATTCTTCCCTCAACAGAACTTTATATCTCGTTTTTGACAATATGCTTCAAATGTATGATTATGCCTTTTCTAAAGTCAGTATGCTTTTTATGCTTTATTTTTTCGCCAATAGACATTCCAAAAGCCATGTATTCACCTGAGCCGGAAATGGGACAATGTTTCACGGTGAAAAGTTTCGATATGCTTTTGATGCCTTTTATTTTTTTGGGTTGCTTTGATGATAAGTGATTGCTATAGGACGTTTGATGCTGAATGGAATACGTTCCCAGCTCTCTAGGTGGTCATTATAGAGATATATACCCATAGCCACGACAAAGATATTTTCATCCAAATTATTTAAACAAGTTCCAGACTCATTTCGATATAAATTGATAGAGAGTTACTTAAACAGGTTGGAAATCTGTCGGTTGGCTTTGAATAGTGAGCCTCTAAAATTTTATTGAAAATGTTAAGATAGAGAAATAAATACACCACTGAAACTCTAACGTATGTCTATTCATCTGTAAACTTAATAGACTTCACAAATTCACATTAAATAGGTCGGAAAAGTCATAGGGTCCACACTCGTTTCTTGCATTATGTGATGATTGAGAATTAGGCTCTGTTGTAAAAATGCAAATTGCAATTATGGACATATTCCTAATGGCCACTTCCAGTGAATCAATCTTATACTCACGACTTTAGTTACAGTATGTTAGGTAGCGAAGAAGAATTTTTTTTTCTCCCTCTCTCCTAATGTTCTAAGCATTTCTTCAGCGAGTTGTGGTGATCAAAAATTCCTCAGCGTCCCCATAGTCAGATGCAATTCAGAGTTGGTCTCCCACGAGGTTACATTTTTTATGCATATTTAATTTTCAATTTTTGAATTTGAAACTTATTTTCAAAGACCCAAACACCTGAGGTATGAATCTTACAGTGACTCTGATTATCATGACTCAGAGTCAGAGTTAGGAGTCGGGAGTCATTTGGTGACTGACTCCTTTGTGGTAGAACTCAGTCATGATTATTTACCGACATTTGAAAATGAGCATAACGGACTAATTTTCCATATTTCTCCCATCTATTTTCCCCATTAAATATATTTTTTTTTCTAATTTCGGATTGTCATACACGATTTTACATTTCATTATGCACATTTTTTTTATTCAAAGTCACCTCCCAAAATCAAAGAGTCATACTCATGGATCCGAAAGTCGAACTCCAAATGTTTAGAAATTCGGTGAAAACTGGTTGAAATTTTCAAATTTGACATTAGTGGTAACTTTCTTCAAGTCGGAAAATTTTGCTTTTGAATTGGATGCAGAGGGTCATTTACACACTAGAGTCTGTTCGTTTAGAACAAGGATGGATTTATCTCAGTGAATTAAACAAGGAACAAATTAAATGCGCGACTAAAAACAACATTGCATGAATAAAAAATAGTTCCGAGGGAATAAAATTCTACCCAGGTTAAATATTGTCTAGAAGAAAATTTTCGAAAATATATAAAAATATTTGCGAGAAAAAAGGATTTTTTAATACTTTAATACGCTGGCACACAAAATTGTAACCCAAAAATCTGGGTAACTCGAGTGACAAAATTAGACAATTTGAGATTGGACATCTAACATAATTGAAAATTTTGTATTAAATTTCCAATTATGATAAATGTCCATTCTCAAATTATGAATTAGATTACGCTTTGAATGTGCCCAGATATGTTGCATGGTTCCTGGGATGCATCATGAGACACAACCCTTTATTTACGAATAGTTTAGCTTTCCCTCCGACAAAAAAGAAAAAGTAAAAAAATTCTTCTTCGCTACCTGACATACGGTATGTAAGTCTTTAGTTTAGTTGTTAGGTTGTTAGGGTTAGTACCCACTAACAATTGACTGGAGGGCAATACAACTCCTTTTCAATTGTAGACTGAAAATTATCACAAACCCTGAACCGCACTGTTTCAGAGATAAATACCTTCTCCAATGATCCCAGTGTTCGTATCAGTCAAAATATTCACGTCGGATAATGTCGCATTTTCAAAATTTTCCAACGTATTGCGACTCATTTGTAGTACCGTCTCAATAACTTGCTGCCGTTCTATAATTTTCTCCACGTCAAAAATGTTGGGCATGTTAGCACCCAAGATGTAACTATCTGTCGACTGCTCGTGAGCTAAATAACAGACAACGTTTCATCTATTTGACAATATTGTGTTTACTTATATGTACTCACTTGCAAAAGTCAAAAGTTCCTCAATGTCATCCAACAAGTTTCTATTCCGATCAAAACTGTTCACCGTATCAGGGGGTTCTTCTTCAGTGAAGAGCCCGCGAATGGCTTCAAGAAACCCATCCGTGTCTGCTTTACAAGCTTCTGAAATTTCGTCTAAGTACTGTCCGGATTTTTTAACAAAATCTTTTTTTTTGCATGGCTTCATCATATTCAGTGTTCGTTAATGCCAGTTGGGAATTCAGTTTAGCCAAATTCAAATTAGTAGCATTGAGACTACGAAGTGCATTTTCTTCCTTTAAAATCTCAATATGAAGCCTTGCTTTTGTTTTAGTTATTTCCGCTCGAATTTTCTCGGAAGGTTTAATAATGTTTGCAGGATAAACACCTTTTCCACCTTTCCCTGACGGTGGGATAGCTATTAAAAATTAAAATATTTCACATCACATACAGGTTTAGCTAAATTATTAGACAAACTCAGACATACGCGTAGCAGCATTACCTGCAGATGCCTGTGGACGTATACGCGTATAAGCATCACCTGCGGCTGCCTGTGGACCTGTTGGAGTGATTGACTTAAGTTGTGTGACCGCACGCTGTGAATCAATTCAGTATTAATTATTTTAAGCAAATTTTTTTTGTTAATGTAGAAGTTAAGACAAAAAGTTCAAACACATTTTCAAAGAAATAATAAACAAAAAACATTGAGTGTAACACTGATATCCAATTACTACTAACTATTTCACTTATTGGCTAAGTGTTTTACTGTTTTTACTGTGAAATTAACCTCTGTTTTACTGTACTGCAATTAATTTAACCTTTTGCGTACAAACACGTAAAACATACCTTCGTTCGACCCATTATATTTTTTCCTCTGCGATATACTTTTTATNCTTTTGCGTACAAACACGTAAAACATACCTTCGTTCGACCCATTATATTTTTTCCTCTGCGATATACTTTTTATTGTTAACCTGGAAATGATAAACAACATTATGAGATTATGTTAACAAAATGAACACCCATGTGAAATTTAGTTGTAATAATGACTCTGATACGTATGTCCAAATGNGAGATTATGTTAACAAAATGAACACCCATGTGAAATTTAGTTGTAATAATGACTCTGATACGTATGTCCAAATGTCAACTTTTTTATGGACAACCTCTTCAGTGTCAAAAAGATCATTGAGGAATAGCGTTTGACTGCACAAAAATAATTCATCAAACTGAAAGAATTCGTGATTAAATTATGATTATGTTAAAAAAATTGAAAAAGTTAAATATTTTTGTGAGACAAGACATGGTCGTTCGCAGAAAAAAATTTACTTCCAAATTGGCTAATCGAAGTTTAACAGGTAAAAATGGGTTTCAATTATCACTAAAATTTTTCTTTATAAATTTTTAAAACCAAACCCATATTAATATCTTTACCTTAGTCATCTAGTTGTTTAGTTTTTTAACCTTTGGAATTGAAATTCTATCTAAAAATTTTTTTTATAAATTTTTAAACCTAAACCCATATTAATACGTTTACCTTAGTCATCTAACTGTCCAGTTTTTTAGCCTTTGGAATTGAAATTCTATTTAAATTTTTTATTATAAATTTTTAAACCCAAATCTATATTAATTCCTTTACTTTAGTTACAGGGATAACCAAATTAACCCGGACCGTAGAAAGTAACTTTCACCAAAAAAAATTGAGACAGCAAATAAATAGCGCGAATTTAAAAATTTGGAGGGAGCGAATTTAGCTTGTGTTTAACAAAACAAAAGGCGAATGCTTGAAAAAAAGAAGACTTCAATTATAAGTTTTATCTGTACCTTAATTCAGATGAAGACAGAACTGAAGGGAGTAAGGAAGGGATATTGGACACCAAATTGTAAGGTAATTGNTACCTTAATTCAGATGAAGACAGAACTGAAGGGAGTAAGGAAGGGATATTGGACACCAAATTGTAAGGTAATTGAAAGTAATTTAATGTACCCTTATCCCTTTCCTACTCCCTTCAGGTTCATCTCACTCTTCTTTTTTATTCAGATCAAGACAGAACTGAAGGGAGTAAGAAAGGGATAAGGGACATCAAATTGTAAGTTGATTTAAAGTATTGTAATGTACCCTTATCTCTTTCCTACTCCTTTCATGTTCGTCTCAATCTTTTTTTTTTCAGATCAAAATAGAATTGAAGGGAGTAAGGAAGGGATAATGGACATCAAATTGTAAGTTGATTTAAAGTAATTTAATGTACCCTTATCCCTTTCCTACTTACTTCATGTTCATCTCACTCTTCCTCTTTTTTCAGATCAAGACAGAACTGAAGGGAGTAAGAAAGGGATAAGGGACATCAAATTATTTTCTGTTCTGTTTTTCATTGTTCAACTTGAACAAATAAATTGAAAAATTTGTCGGCTAACTTCTCTTCCATTTACTAATTGTGTACCGGCTGCCCGAAGCCAGTTTTGGTGAAAGGCGAAGAAAGAAGGTCCGGGTTAATTTGGTTATTCCTGTATCTTAGTCATCTAGCTGTCTAGTTTTCTAGCCATTGGAATTGAAATTCTATTTAAATTTCTTTATATAAATTTTTAAACCCAAACCCATATTAATACCTTTACCTAAGTCATCTAGCTGTCTAGTTTTCTAACCTTTGGAATTGAAATTGTATTTAAATTTTTATATATAAATTTTCAAACCCATTTTAATATCTTTACCTTAGTCACCTAGCTGTCTTTCACTTTTCAAAGTGAAAGTGATAGTGATAGTAGTCATCACTAAAAATGAAAGTGAAAGTAGCCATTTTTAACAAAAGTGAAAGTGAAAACTAATGGTATATATATAATTTTTAATCTGCTTATCTTTCACTTCCATTTTTGAAAGTAACTGCAAAAATTAAAGTTAGCTCCCGACATGATTTTCCAATGTGAAAGTGGAGATTGAAATTTTTTTTTTGATTAGTGAGCAAAATCACTCTTTGATGGGAAATTTCTGACAAAACACACCAGACTTTCTTTCTCGAGTTGATTCAACAGATTTTCACAGAATCTTTCAACATTTCTTGTTGATTCTCACCTGTACCACTGCTAATGTCACGGAATGTTTATGTTTTGGTCACTCATTGCATGAAACTGCACATTACGATAGAATATTATCATAAAATTAAAAGTAGATAAGTTTATTAAACGATTGATGCACAATTGATAAAATTATGAACCCCGATTCACCTCTACCTACTTTTTTAAATCTCCACTTCCACTTTTATCATGATATTTATTTCGGAAAATATCATGATATTTTTGATATTTTTATTAAACAACAGTTTTTGAATTAGAGACAACCCATGAAGCCATAGGCGTAAGCAAGGTTGCTATGAGGAATGATCCAAAAGTCCTCTAAGAGGTTAGCCCATAACTATTATTTTTAGGAAAATTATCAATTTTAAAAAAATAACAAACCTTCGCTTTTGTAAACAAATTTAATTATTTTTACTTTCAAATTTTACATTATTAACAGTTTCAAAAATATAATTATTGAAAAATGTCGACCTGCATTATTAAATCTTGTCGAGATAATTTCTAGTGTTAAAGAAATACACTAATAAAAATTTAATCAGTAAAACTAATATTGAAATTTAAAAATTATGTCATAGTAACATAGTTTGAAATTATACTGGCTGACGAAGCGTCAGCCAGAAAAAAAAATTAAAATTAAAAAAAATTAATAGTTATGGTCTAACCTCTTAGAGGACTTTTGGATCATTCCTCTCGCAACCTTGGGCGTAAGTGTAAAGCATGCACGACGTAAAAGTGCAGTATTATTTAAGCGAATGAATGAAAGAAATTCAACCTGTGATATTTTGTTTTATATAGCTATTTTATTTCCAAGCAGCATTAATTTGGTTGGTAGTTAGTTCCTAATCAGGTGATTAACAATGCCTTGATTTGGGTTTCAATTGACCCTAACGTGTGAGCTGTGTTAAAAATATCAAATGCGTGAAAATAACAAAAAAATCAAAAATATCAAAAATATCAAAAATATGAATTTTCGCGCTGAATTGCTGGACTTATTCTCTGTGTTAAGAAGGATGTGATTTCAAATTTAGCAATTTTATGTTGTATTATTAAAAATGAAAAACAGATCAAGTTCTTGGTTGCTCAATTGATTCACAGCATAAATTCTTAATTTTTATCAACATTTTCAACTTACGATAAACGGAAGGAAAAATTAAACAAAATTTTTAGTTTCGGTTATAAAATTATTCCATAACACCTGCTAATCCTAATCACGATTTCTGAAAAAAAAAATTTTTTTTTTCGCAAGTTAATTGTAAAGCAAAATTCTTCAATAATATCCTGTTCTGCTTCTCGTATTTGAATTTTCTACCTGCTTGAAGCATAGTATCTACATTTACTTTTTTCATTAAAATTGAAATACAAAGAAGCTTAAAGATTTTTGTTTCATTTCGTTTTATGCTTTATAATTATACATTTCGTTTTCCATTAGAAACAAAACTAGAAACTATATTTCGACCGGATCAAGATTTTCAGACGAAAACGAAAGAAAATGCTAATTTCACGAAGTGAAGATCTGTCTCTCTAAAAATCACTATTCAAACTGTGGTTGAATCTCCTGCACAAAATTAATTGTACATGTCTTTATTCCATCAACCTTCAACTAATAGAGCTGAACGTTAAAAAATTATAGTTAATTCACATAATTTAACAACATTACAAGTATATTAAACATACAACAACCCCATTTCATAAAATACAAATTTTTAATTTAACACTGATAAACCACATGATGTGCCTGAAATTCATCCGATTTTCTCATCATGATTTCACCATCAACTGATTTTCCCTTCACTTATAAAGCAAAAATATATTTGAGTTGATAATGTTTTAGGGCATCAGGAGACTCTTTTTTAGTATTTGCTTATTCAGTTTGCACTTTCTCCATAGTAGTTGGAATTGTGCTACACCTTGTATTTTTAATATCTATAACAGGCATACTGTTTCATCAATCAATAAAATCCACGAGGTATCACTCAATATATCATTCAAATCAAGTCTAAATTACTCAATCCAAGCCACGCGGTTGTATTCCTTGACAATATTTTTGACAAATATTTAATATTTGTTACAATCAGTACGGTTGCTCAGCCATGATTGGTTACTTCTTAAGGATGATTAAAGCTGAGATTTTACATTGTCCCTTTGACACTAAATTAAAGAAGTATAGGCGACTTATTTTCTGTAAAATAGCCATAAAAAATTATAAGATAAAATTTCAACTTACCAAATAGTCAAGTCGACGAAAGCCACCAATCACTAAATCCGGTAGCATTGAAAGTACTAAAGTCAGAGTTAAAGCAAACCAAACCTCTGGTGATGAAAGAAGTGGAAAATATGCAAATTGTAGAGCTCCACCCCATGGACTTAAAATATTAAAAGAGTTAGACCAAATTTGAAAAGAAAACATAACTTTCCTTCAAATACTTCAGTTAATGTTTAACTTACTATTTAATAATTTCCGCAGTTAACAAGGAGTATGTTAGATATGAGATGAAAGAAAAAGCCAAAGACGCCACTAAAATCCAATTAACATATACCGCACTTGTAAACACCTGGAACAAAATTTAAACTCAATTAATTTAATCGGTGGGACATCTGATGATATATATAACACGAAAAATCATTATAAGTAATCTTACCTTCAATAGTGGAATTGTTACAATTAGACTATTGAGTAACTGACTATACATTCCCAAATCAAAATGTGTGATTACATCACTCAATACAAGGCGTGGGAAGTAGACCACTAAGAAAGTGTGCCAGGTAAATAAAAATATCCACCAAATCAAATTTTTTAAATCAAGGAGTGAATTTCCCCTATATTTCTTATAGGTGGTAAAATTTTGAAGTAATTCTTTAGATGATTTCTGCTGTTCGAGTATTCCAAAGACGAGAACTGGTAGCGAGGTGAAGAATATATTGTAGAATACCTTGAAAGTAGTGTCATAAATGGGCTAAAACAATCAATAAATAAGTATAAACCTTTTTTAGTAAATGATATGCAATTTGTGCAATTCTTAACATACTTGTCCAGAAAACCCACTGTCAAATCCGTAGAAAAATTGTGGAATTACAAGTATGAAGCAACGATAGAGTATATGAGCCATCATTGTTGTCAATCGATAGTAAAACCATACGCCATGGACGAGAATTGCTTTCTGGAGATGCTGAAACTGTGGTACAGCGAAATCTGCAACCCTAGCTGCTTGGCGACCTTCACGTCCAAGAATACCTAAAATGTAAAAAATTCTTTAGAAAAATATCAAGTGGTAAGAATTTGAAGCAAGTCACAATGTTTTTGGACATACCTATTCCAACATGAGCCTCTTGAATCATGGCGACGTCGTTTCCTCCATCCCCGACAGCACACACGCGAACATTTTTACCAGTTTTCGTTGACTTGATTAACCTTACGACCTGAAATGATCAAAAATTTGAATATTTTGATAAAGGCGTGGAGGAACCATGCGAAAACTAGTTTGCAGTTTGATTTTAAGAATCTGCAAGAAGATTTTGTTGTTCAGATACTAAATTTAAACAGCTTTCAACGCCAAGTAATCTCAATGTAAATGTTTGGCACCAGAAGGTGACAAGACAAACTTGTCATGAATAGTATACGCTGGTATGCAAGATTGACACTATTTGGTAGGTAGGTGTCTTGTGCAAATCTTAACAATGGTTAGCACTAAAGGAAATGTGTCATNATGAATAGGTGTCTTGTGCAAATCTTAACAATGGTTAGCACTAAAGGAAATGTGTCATTAAGAAACTATCTTAAATCAGGTTTTCACTTACCTACACATTGTTAAGCTTGGCAAAAGGGAATCATCTTGCTAGACTAATCAATTGAAGTATGGTGTAACCAATTCTCCTTAAATGTTAACATTTGGCTCCACCAAGTGCAAAATCGCTGCTTACAATTGAGTTGGTCCAGATTTAAACATTGTTCAGTGGCACAAGGCACCTAACTAACAAGTTTTCTGTTAATTGGACCTAACAACAAGTATTCGTATTTATAATTTAGGTGCCACAGAGTGCGTAAATTATTCATATATTACAAATTCTCAAATAAAGCTCTATATAATGGTAACTTTGGTCCCATTTAGTGCAAAAACTATACAAAGAATCGACTTTGTCCGTATTTAAGGTTTAAGTTCATCGTGACATAAGACACATACCTACCAAGTTTTATGACGAACGTACCGAACAGCAGAAACTTAATGATGTCCTCTGCTGCGAATACTTATCACACAACTCATATAGCGTAACGATACAGTAGCTCATATTGACCTCTTGAAAAATATATGTTTTTAAAATTTTTTAAATTGAACTTCAAAATAGATTAACATTGGCCCACCCACCTTCATTCAGAGATTCTAGGTGAATTTAAATTTTTACTTGTGCTTTTTGCAACGGTGCCATTCGGCAGAATATGACTTGGGAAGATTCAAGGGCAACTTTTGCCAATAATTCACGATGTCTTTCAAATGCAAATGCAAAACTGGCACCGTCGACAACTAGAGTTGACTCATAAGCAGGTGACATTTTCTCTTTGTTGCAGTTGACAAGTTTCTCAAGGACCATTTGAGGACTTGTTGCATCGGTCAAATAGCCAATGGTTGTGGTTGATGCTACTTCTTTAATACTTTTCTGCTGTAAATAATTATGTTGTTGTAAGCTGTCCATAGATATAATACCACATGTCGCACCGATATTGACAGCTGTCTCCATTTTATCTCCCGTTAACATCCAAATCCGTATTCCAGCTGCTTTGAGTTTAGCGAGTGTTTGCGGTACATTTTCTTGAAGTTGATCCTCAACTCCAGTGGTACCAAGAAGAGTTAACCCTGATTCAATTTCGTTATAAAATCCTTGAAGACCATCCGGATTCCTCCGATGTTGTTCAATATCATTTTGGATATGAGTGAGTTCAGAAGCAGTAATTTCCTTTTTAGCTATGACCAATGTGCGGTATCCTCTCTGCCGAAATAAATTTAGATGAAATTAATATATAATAAAATATCAAGTAAAAGTCATTTTACTTTGGCAAATTCGTCAACATGACTCATCGAAACTTGGAGAAGTTCTGAAGGCGTTCTGGCGACACATTTTGAGAATACCGACGATTCGGCACCTTTTGTAATCAGAAAGTATCGCTTCTCGTTATCCTCCACTATCACTGACATACATTTCCGATCTAGTAAAAACAAAACCGATTGGTATACTACAGTTCTTATAATTTAGTACCAGGTTGTTCTAAAAACACAGTATGAGATACCCAATCAGTCCTAAAATATTGCCCAAGAACATGTCGTACAATGTAACAAATTTGTTGAAAATGTATTAAAAGTTACTAAGATGAAAAAGAATTTTTGATTATTTTGTAGGTACGAAAAAATTTAGAAAATTTTAGAATTATTAACAGTCTATTGGATCAACAAGAGATTAGCACTGTTCTCTGGATAACTTTCATTTTATTCTGAGATAAAATATTATCTCTGGCGAGGGGTAAGTATTTATCTCGAAATAGGTAATCGGAGAAATACATGAACAGAAAAAACTTTTTTCAAAATTTTGAAAATTTTTTTTGCAAAATTGAAGTTTTTNGCCTAAAATATTGCCCAAGAACATGTCGTACAATGTAACAAATTTGTTGAAAATGTATTAAAAGTTACTAAGATGAAAAAGAATTTTTGATTGTTTTGTAGGTACGAAAAAATTTAGAAAATTTTAGAATTATTAACAGTCTATTGGATCAACAAGAGATGAGCACTGTTCTCTGGATAACTTTCATTTTATTCTGAGATCAAATATTATCTCTGGCGAGGGGTAAGTATTTATCTCGAAATAGGTAATCGGAGAAATACATGAACAGAAAAAACTTTTTTCAAAATTTTGAAAATTTTTTTTACAAAATTGAAGTTTTTTGAAAGGACAACTTTCACACTCATCTCGTGATAGCTTATCTTCGATTGGTGTAACAGGCCGTAAATCGTACAAATCTTGAACACACAAGTTCTTTCATATGCTCACTAGTTTATGAAGTACAAAGTTTACTACGTGCATAAAGTAATCCAATCTGATTGCATAAAGTAATACAATCATTTTGTGTTTGTGTTTTATATTGTAAATATTAAACAAGTTATAATATTTTCAAGTTTAGCCTAAACTAGATGAATACTTCCCAGATGATGCTTCCCAGATTTACTTAGGTTTACTTAGGCCGTGATATAAACCAGTTTATAAAGGTGTCTCTCACCAACAATTGCGCACAAAAAAAATTTGCTTTATTATACACAACTATAGATCAGATGGCCACTCCAAAATCAACAATAAAAACAACAAATTACCTAATGTGTGTCCGTATTAGGGTCGAGTATAATTTGTTGACAGATACACTGAAGGAATTTGTTGAAGATACACTAATTTATTGAAGATACACCTGGATCGTAGGTTTGCAAACTCAAAGATCCTATTCATTTTTAAACTTTTGCTTATTTTAACCTCTTTGGTTAATAATGAATTAGGAAAGGGACCACAAAAGTAGCCAAAATATACAGTGGAACTATTCTTCCTTTCTGTGTATTAAATTTAGTATTAAATGTATTGAGTTAAACGAGATTAAATAAAATTTTACCCTTGGTATTATTGTCAAATGAACTGGTGCTTAGTTTGTGGAATCATATCTAACTATCAATTTTGCTACAGTTTGCGTCATTGAAAATAGGAGCGCAACAATTTAAGGTTAACCAAAAAGCATAATGGTGTGATTCCACTGCCTGCGTTTCGTTGCGTTGCGTTGCTTGGTGATGGCTGCAATTTCCTAAGATATTTTGTCTTTCCATAGCTTTTTCTCTTGCGATTTTTCCAGTTGCGAGAGAAAAGTTGGATATTTTTTACTCACTTGCGAGAATCGCAGAGTATCTGACTCGATCAGATATTTTGCGTGAGAGTTTAGTGCGATTTTTCCACTGCACATGAGTGGGCCCCTACAACCCATGTAAACAAACCCCAACTCATCACACCACCGTACCCCTCCTGTTCATTGCTTTACTTTTTCAAAAAATTTCACGTGCTGTGATAATCACGTGGCTCTTGACCACTATACTTCACGCATTTAGCTATCGAAATACTCCTACGATTTTTTTACGCGTCATCAAATTCGCTGCGATTAAATTCGCAGTCAAACGTAACGCAAAACCGAAAAAATCGCAAGTAAAAAGTTATGGAATCGAATTCAAAGAGTTTGGTTCAAATTAGCGGCTTGACGTCGAATAGGAAGAGAATTTTGACTTTGAAAACTCATAAATTCAAATCAAGAGTCTGATTTGAATGTATCTGGCACTTATATTCGTTTTGTTGATTATTAAATCAAACACTCACCATAAAAACGAAATATCTGACATTTAAAAAATGTAATACTCCTTTGTTTATAAATAATAACAAACTCTGAATAAGAAAGCTCTGCAAAACAAGAGAAAGCGGAAAAATTGTACTTTGTAGACTTATGCTTGCATACGCAATGGCAAACGTTAATGAGCTTTATGACTTCTCAATTTCTATTGATTTTCAAAGTAAGAGCTGGTGCTTACTCAAAAATTGGAATTCTGCACTAGCTTTGTCAAGATCTGCTAGCTATTCAACTATTTTTGCCAGCAGAATCAAAACTATTTTGGAACTTTTTGTAAAAATTAGTCATTTCGTCTAAGAATCCTAGTTGCACAACTCTATTTTGTCAAAATTATAAAAAAAATTTGAATAATGAAGTATATTCCCTACGAATCCATACGGCAACAAAATGCATTATAAAAATAGACCTCGTAGCTAGACGTTTTCTTAAGATTTCCCAACACCAGATATTTCGTTTTTATGATGAGCATCTGAAATACTGAGCTTTACCTGAATCGAAGTCTAAGACAAAGTGACGTGTGAAACTATGGAGATTCCCATTTTGTTTGATTATGTTTTTACCATCGTTGTCATCCCCCATGTATGTGACACCTAGTGTTTGCATTGCTGTCACTAATACCTCTTCATCAGAACTTGACCCTTGGTAATGAATCTGACATTCCTTTACTATATCTTCGTCATTGTTATTTGACTTGTCTATGGAGACAGCAGTGACTGTATGACAGAGTGCAATCGCTTCAAGGTATGCAGTCACTTCCGATTCACCAATTACAAAACTTTCTTCAGTTCTTGTTCCTGATTGATTCAATTCAACTAATTGATATTGATTGAGATTGGGATTAAGATTATAATCAAATCGACGAGTTCCGATTGAACAACAAACAAAGTTGAGATTGTTTTGAGTCAATGTTCCAGTTTTATCGGTTAGAAAGTAATCAATTTGGCCCAATTCTGCATTGACATCAGATGTATTACATTTAGCCCTTTCTCCTGTCAACGGACATTCCATGTCGCTGTCCCAACCAAACAAAACGCTGGAACCAATTTTTTGGGATTCTAAAAATTAAAATTTGAACAAAATTTTAACATTTAAGTAATTTTGATTAATCAGATTACCCATAGTGGCTTCAAGTGATATAGGAATCATATAGCTGAGATAAACCAAAAAAATAAAAAATGTCGTCACGATCATCCCAAACTCATTCTGATCTTCAAAGGGTATATACCAAGAGTTGTCTGAAACAAATTCATATTATCAATTTTGGGAAACTTTGAGCGCAAAATAATATCACACAAATAAATATGAACAAACCACAGATTTGATTACAGAAAAAATGAAACGTTGTATCAACAACATTGTTGTCCTAGAGAGTTAATTTTGGCAAGCAACTTTCTCTGAAAAAATTCAATGCTAATTGCCAGACGTCACCAAAGTTACCAGTACGGGGAGATAAATGTCTGCTGTATTATTTCCAAATTTAACAGAAACGGAGAGAACACATCCATGAAAATTGTTTAAATGGGAACTAATGATAGAAAAATTGACCGCTGTCCTCCAAATGTAACCGAAATTACTATTATGGGAGACAAAATCCTTATACTCAATTTACTCAATTTACTCAATTATACAATTATGATTATACTCAATTTTGGCAGAGAGATAGACAACACATCAATGAACAATGTTAAATAAATGGATATAATGTTGCAAGATTCCAACTACCTTCCAGAGGTCACCAAAGTTACTCGTAGCGGCAATTTTGTTGACCTCTATAAGTCAGAGGTCAATTCAAAAAGGATTGTATCTTAACATTGCTGATTCACGCATTTTCAATCTTCCTTCCAAATTTGAGAATAATCGAACATATTAATATCTACCTTAATACCAACTTTAATGACCTCTGAATGTTATAGGTAAATTTTGCCAAGAGTACTTCCATTTTCAAAATCTACTCTCTCGGACAAGATACTGACATCTATTATTATCAAGTGTCTGCTTTGGAAAAAATAGCTGATACTTACTGATATAATCTCTTTGCAAAAGGAACAATCCAAGCGCACTCCCGACAAATATTGTAAAAGCGATGAACAGTATTATTATTATTTTATTGATTGAGCTACAAAAGGGAGAAGGAAATATAGTAATTGTCAAAAGTAATCACTTTTGTCCTGTTCAAAATATTAATAAAACTTACTGATCGACGACTGAGAATTTATCACGTTTGACTTTCAATGTGTTTTGTGATAGTCGAGTTTCCTTTCCGGTGTAAAGTATACAGCCGTAGATGTACTGTGTGTTTTTCACCGTCGTTCCACGTAAAAGAACATTTTCCATGGTGATAGAAACTGGATTTTGAAAAATTGACTTTGAGCGAATAACTCCGTAAAATTTGTAAAGGTCAGGATTTGGTTGATCGTATTCAACCTGGAGTTGCTGTTGGTAGAGACTTGTTACAAAATCAACTTCATCCATCCCGGATTCAAGTTTAGATAATCCCAATGGACTATATCTAACCTATAGATACAAAATATTCTATACAAAATATAGACTAACTTATCACCTTTGATTGTTCTAGCATCTAGCTACTTAGAAGCTGTTTATAAAATTTGAAATACTTCCGCGCCTTTGTTTTTTTTTCAATAGCGACTTGTGCTATGGCGGGGCTTACCCGCCACTTTGAGTTTGAGACAGGGATTGCCACAAAAATTTGGTCTCTGGTGGGGTATGATTCCACGTCTTGGAAATTCTGGACCCAACGCACTAACCATTTGTGCTACAGAGCCTAGTTGGGCAATCCTGTTCTCAAACTCAATACAACTCCAAAACTCTCCTTCCTGGTCATTCATTGCCAGGTAAAGAGTCTACTGTCTCATTTATGAGTACAGTAGTGGGGATTGAGTCTTATGCTCAAATCCCCACAGTGCGTCCATTTGTGGCTGCAAATAAATTTAAAGAATATCTCTGCCAAAAATTTTGAAAAAATACTCATCGGATTCTAGACGATTGTTATGGTTGAGAAAGACGTGGCTTTGGTGAGAATTAATCGACATAAAATATTGATGTAGAATCAATTTGTCATAGTTAAAGCATTCCAAACGGAGTCATCAAGTTGCAACGCTAAATAGTTATTGAGTGAAATGAAATCAACGATTTATAAATTAATAAATTTAAATTTCATGAATAACAGCAGAAATAAATATATACTGCGCAAGTGCATTATATTTTGCTCAACTGCAATGAGTTTATTTCATGTAGACGTCCACTGCATAAGAACAATGTGCACTTAGAATGAATTCTATGCATAAAGATGTCCACTGTGCATATTATCATCCACAGCGCATGTACAAGGCGCACTTCACATGCCCGCTGCGCACGTTATATTGCACAATACGCAAGTAAACGTCCGATGAGTTATTAGAATGCATAGTAAACATAAATATCTACTGCTTACGTACAATGCTAATTGCATACTTTAACTAAACACACTGCACTATGCAAGTGCAATTTATGCCGCGTATGTAGACGACCACTGCGTAAGTGCATATAGACAAATATGTCTCAAGAGATATAGGTTAAATCAGAAATAAATATAACTGAATACTTACCTTAGTATTTGGCTCTCCGTCAAGATTTGCTGTTGTAATTTCACATTTAGAAACATTTTTTGTTGATTTTTCAATAGCTCTGAGTAAAAGTAGATCACAGGGAACATGATCATCTTCTTTCAATCGTATTAATTGACCTACTTGAAGCTTCCTTGCCTTTTGCGGCTGCGCAAGATAAATTGAAGTTAATGTCACTTGTATATNTAACTAAACACACTGCACTATGCAAGTGCAATTTATGCCGCGTATGTAGACGACCGCTGCGTAAGTGCATATACACAAATATGTCTCAAGAGATATTAGGTTAAATCAGAAATAAATATAACTGAATTCTTACCTTAGTATTTGGCTCTCCGTCAAGATTTGCTGTTGTAATTTCACATTTAGAAACATTTTTTGTTGATTTTTCAATAGCTCTGAGTAAAAGTAGATCACAGGGAACATGATCATCTTCTTTCAATCGTATTAATTGACCTACTTGAAGCTTCCTTGCCTTTTGCGGCTGCGCAAGATAAATTGAAGTTAATGTCACTTGTATATCAGGCAATATTTGGTCAGGATGTATCAACTTACGATGAAAATGGTTTTAACTTTGTCAAAGACAAAAAATATTCGATTGTTGACACTGTCGTCCGCTTTATGTCGGCCCAAATCTTCATATGCTTGTTTCATAATAGTGATAATCATAATTATACTGAAGACAATAGTGAATGTGCGTGGATCAGTAGGAGAGTTTAACGCATACTTCAAAGAGCAAGAAAGACTAACTATAAGTTAATCATTTATGAAGGTATTTGATCAACTTACTTGTAATATAATCAATGTTAGAAAGAAAATGTTGAAACTTTTCCGAAACTGTTGAATGATGACGTTTGGAAAGAAAGTGATCAGAGTATACTACGACAATAAGTAGAATTGTATCGATTAATCCTAATAGATAGTTAAAACTTAACATATTTTGGTGATTACCCGAGAAGTAATAATAGTGTTTTTGCAATATTTACTGTCTCCAGTGGTATTTCCTGAGAATAATTGAATCCCACGCCATTTGTTGGACATATTGGGAGAAATTTGCACCGAAAAGAACGATTTTTTGTAGTTGCTCTAATCAAAGATGAAAAGAAACTACGGTTTATTCAAACGCATCATATCAAATTGCGTACGTATTTCCGTTTTACATCTGATAAAGACTGACGCAAGCAATAAAATCATACTTGATTAATTAAAATTTATAAGATAATCAATACAAATTCACTTCAATTTTTAACGCTTGCATAACTATAGTTGACTGGATACAGGTGGAGCTTTTGGCCCATGGCTTAAAAATATTATCATTAATTGTATCTGTATGCAGTTCTATAAGTTTCAAGTGGATTATGAAACAATTCGAGAACTGATTAAAATTCGAATTTCTTTATCGGACCCACTTTTTTCAAAAATATTGAACAAAATTTTTTTCATTGTTTGTTTTGTGAAATGTATCTTGACAAGATTCAATCAATTGAATTTAAAAAAATGAAATGAAAAATTTCAAGATATATTTTGCTAACTCGTAACTTATTCTAAATTAATAAATTTTTATGAATGTCACCCATGAAATAAAATGAATAACATTCATTAAAAAAAGTATAAACTCATCACTCGCTGTTGTTGCCTAACAACGTTTATTTATTCTTTAGTATTTTATAAAAGTCGAAATGATTAGAGTCGAATTCAGGAAAACCATTTGACTCATAAAGTGGATTTCTTGATGGTAACTGAAAATTTGGTATGAAATCGCATAGTACTTTAAAATGGCGTCTGAAAGAGCTTGTTACCATGCGCAATCCGTCAATCGATATCAGTTGAGTTTTAGCAAATTACCTTCATTTTCACTCTTGGGGAGGTCACACGAGAAACACCAAAAGTATCCAATAGGTCATTTTTCGATTAAAACGAGTAGATTCTGAATACGTAAAGAAATCAATTGGAATGTGTATCAGGTTTAGGGATATCGGAAGAAAAAGATTGGAAATGTGAAAAATAAGATTTTTGTTAAAATTTCAAAGGAAAATACACGTAAAACGTGAATCGGAGAAAATTAAAAAAACTACTTAGATCCATGAGTTGACTCTTAACCAACAGTGTTGTATCTACGATTTTCTGTGTTCAGAACAACAATGTAGACTTGTGAGTTATTTATCGACAAGATTAAGCTAAGCGCATAGCCTGGTGAGTGGAGTGCATATCCAATCATAGTCTCCTACATTTTAATCATGCAGACAACGCACAATAAAACCAAAAACAATATTGAAATTTACTATGTGACAGATATCCGAAATTATATGGTTAGCAAGTATATCTCAAAATTTTGGTTTCGTTTTTTAAATGTTGAGAAAAATTTTTTGTATCTTTATGGTTTAGGCTTATGATAAGTAATTGAACTAACTTATACATAGTTCCTCCATGTTCAACTGAAACTGCTTATGGATTTATAAATGAAGAGGAGTAATGAAAAAATATCGAAAATGAACAAATGTTTTGGTCTTATATAAATGCCCCCTGGCGTAAACTTACGCTTAGAAAATGGTCTTATATACGTTTTGGTCTCATAACTGTTGTTCTTATAAAACGATGTTTCCTCCACGCCAAATACATTAATCCAAACCAAGTGCAACAAAAATTGGTATTATAACCGAATTGGTCTTATAATCGAATTGATACTCTATCGGAATGTCTTATAAGACATTCTATTGTATAATAAAAAGCCCAACTTTTATTGCTATTATTTGAACGAATAGATAGATATAACACCTTAAAAATTAACTTTCTCAAGAATAAGCAATTAGTGACTTTTTCATTTCCATACTGGTGCTATGGATTTTTAGATGTTTATTATCAATCTTCNCTCTATCGGAATGTCTTATAAGACATTCTATTGTATAATAAAAAGCCCAACTTTTATTGCTATTATTTGAACGAATAGATATAACACCTTAAAAATTAACTTTCCCAAGAATAAGCAATTAGTGACTTTTTCATTTCCATACTGGTGCTATGGATTTTTAGATGTTTATTATCAATCTTCGTAATACTGCACAAAATTTTTTTATGTCAATGTACATGGTACTCTTCACCCTTAAGAAAAAAAAAAATTTTTTTCCAATTGCTTAGAAGTAACAGAAATCTTGAAGATCTAACATATCCATTCTAAATACCTAACATCTTCCTGTGTTTTTGATGCGTCCCCTCTACAATTTTGTTAGGGAAAAATAAACCAGACTCTCAGACAAACATCTCATTGAGTAAGTTTATTATACAGTCTAACCTGGTTAATAAATTTGGTTACAAAAAATTTGATGAAACAAACCTATTTGTGTTCATGAATTCTGTAATGTTTATCCGAAGAGTTATGATTTGTAATCCCAATTAATTAATTATTTTGAAACTTATGATGTAAGCGTAGTTTAAGTTATGTTATTTATTGACTTTGGAATATACTCGAAAGCTTAATGATTCAGTAAATTTTGTTGAAATTTTTGTAAAAATCGTAATTTTTTTATAGGAAACTTATTCTTAGATAAGTTGTCCAATATTGGCAGGTACCCGGCCAATGGGTGAAGGCAACTAACTTTAATATACAAAAGGTGTAACACATATAGAAAAAATTTATATAAAACTTAGCGTTGCAATTTTCATTAGTAGATGGCTTCCTGTAAGCTTAATCCTTACACCACACAATCTGACCAATGACCTTAAGAGGGTATCAAATTTCAAGGATTATTTTCTCACAAGGTGGCACTTGAGGTAATTTTAGAGTTAGCTAAAGTTCATAACCGTTTGTCCCAAAAATGACTTTCAGGTATTGATTCAAGTTAGCATGGAATAAAAAAAGTCACTTTTGATACAAGTGTTATTAATGGCTGGCTAATTCTGTAGTTCAAAATTGTACACTTTTCCTATCAAATTTGTAATATAACTTGTTGTATTTAGTATAATTATAACCCACTTGGTTAAAAAATGAAATTTTACTACTCGATGACAATTTTACAAGGAGAGTTGACTATATCCTGAAGGGATTCACCTCGGCGTTTTGTCAAGATTATCACTCAAATCACTCCTTCTATAAGGAACTTCCAATAATTCCTTATTTGGGAGTCAAAGTCACATTAAACAGAATGTAATATAAAAATTGCACCAAAATCAGTCCTTAGTTCAATATTTAGACTCAAAATGTGGAAGTTTGAGGGTGCTATTTTTCTATTGTTGACATTCACAACTGTATTGGTAAAGCCATATCGTGGAAGACAACGAGGAAATGTGGATATGGATTTTGAATATGACTTTGTCAATCGGAAATCAATTGCTCCAAGACTTGGGACAAATCCTGTCAGCGGTAGCGGTGACCACACTTGTCCAACTGAGTTCGTTGGACGATGTATTTGTGAATATCGAATTGACAATAAGTACGAACCGAGCCCTAATTCAAAATACTTTGTAGAGTGTAAAGACAGTGGGTTTACGACCACAAGTATGCTCGAGTATTTACCTATCATCACTCAGGTAAGCTCAATTATCAACAAAACATCCAAGTATTGACGATTATGTTTTAAAAATTTGTGCTTTGATGACATATTTACCACATTTTATAAAATGAGTGTCAAAACATTTGTGCATTAATGAAGTTTTCATTGACAAGAATTTTTAGAAAATATGTAAACGATAAAAAATATTAAATTTTTTTAAAATATTACCTAAATGTATTAAAAATGATAAATAATATAAGTGCTAAATTCAAAAAATAAGTTGGTTTATATAGATTTTTGTTTATAAACTGCGAGAATAAAGTTTTTAGTTATTCAAATCATCTTCGGCGTCAGTGAGTCATACGATTAGTCACGGTCAACTATTCACTTTATGACGAACTATTATAGAATCTTTAAATCAACTCATGGTAGAGAGACTTTTAATAGATTCTATTCAAAATATTGGATTTTGGAAAAGTTTCTAGAAGTATGTGTGGAAATGATAAAAATCACTTTATCTAAAACTGCAAAACAAGTGCAATCAATTGTATCAATGCAAAATTCAACAAATCATGTTTACTGAATAAAAATTAAAAAAATTCTATAAAACTTTTTGTTATTTTCCAGGTATTAGTGTTTACCGGCAACAAAATTGAGACACTACAAGCAAATTTGTTTGGGAAACAAAATAGAACTCCCAATTTGAAGATAATCGATATGAGTAACAATGGAATTCGTGAAATTGATGGGAAAGCATTTCATCATGTGGAGGCAGTAGAAATCCTTCTATTGGCTCATAACGAGCTCTCCAATTCCAGTATAAATAACCACCCACGTATTTTTTCAAATTTCTACTCTTTGAAGGACTTATACTTGACCAATACTTTCAACGATGAGATATGGTACACTAATTATTTTACAAAATAACCTTATTTATTAAAAATTTTCAGTAGGAGATTAGCAATATAGTAAACAAAAGTGACTGACAAGGCTACAAACCCAGTCGTGTAGAGTCAGAATGACACAATAGGGGTTTTTATACGGATTATATAAATTTTCAAGTGTTGGATCTATAATCAAACCCAGTTGATTACAGATTACTTCAACGGGTTTGATTATAGATTACAGGTTTGTAATTTGTAATCATAATCTCTGTAATCATTAACCATGTAATCAAGTAATCAAACCTGCTCTATGTCCACTTTAATTGGAATCCCTACGAATGGGTTATTGTTTGTAGTTCAACAATCTGTCTAGACATGCCTAAGATCGACGTTATAACGAAACTAACGTAAAAGACCCTGCAGTCTCCAACTTTGTCCATGCATATGGACACCTTTTCAATAATTAGTATAAGCAACGTTTGAGTTTTGTAAAATTTGATGACCCATTTTGATTCCTCTAGAATTAGGCCAACGTAGCATCAAACAGATGTTATAAAAGTCGAAGTTTACGTTTTTGTTAGTAACTGTAAAATAAATACCTGGCTGGCAACATTGATTTTAGATGTAATTTTTATTATGTCCCAACTGTGTCCA
Organism: Holacanthella duospinosa; assembly: GCA_002738285.1. Taxonomy (NCBI): domain Eukaryota; kingdom Metazoa; phylum Arthropoda; class Collembola; order Poduromorpha; family Neanuridae; genus Holacanthella; species Holacanthella duospinosa. The sequence continues at coordinate 147,449 of NIPM01000057.1, forward strand.
TAATCCTAGGCATGAGAAAATGTCCAGACCAACTTTGTCTATATCTATGGACACCAAAAAGTTCAACCCAACATTGTCCATAGGCATGGACACTTAAATTAATAGTACATAGTTGCAATATTGTGTAATCAAAATATTTTACATTGAGGGCTACGGGCAGCAGGTGGGGCTACAGGCAGTAGGGAAGGCTGCGAGAAGTAAGGAGCGCTGCGGGCAGTAGGAAGAGCTGCGGGCAGTAGGGAGGGCAGCAGGGAGGACTGCGGGTAGTATGCAGGGCTGCCTGCAGTAAAGAGGGCTGCGGGCAGTAGGGAGGGCTGCGGGCAGTAGGAAGGGCTGCGGGCAGTAGGNATAAATTTTCAAGTGTTGGATCTATAATCAAACCCAGTTGATTACAGATTACTTCAACGGGTTTGATTATAGATGACAGGTTTGTAATTTGTAATCATAATCTCTGTAATCATTAACCATGTAATCAAGTAATCAAACCTGCTCTGTCTACTTTAATTGGAATCCCTACGAATAGGTTATTGTTTGTAGTTCAACAATCTGTCTAGACATGCCTAAGATCGACGTTATATCGAAACTAACGTAAAAGACCCTGCAGTCTCCAACTTTGTCCATGCATATGGACACCTTTTCAATAATTAGTATAAGCAACATTTGAGTTTTGTAAAATTTGATGACCCATTTTGATTCCTCTAGAATTAGGCCAACGTAGCATCAAACAGATGTTATAAAATTCGAAGTTTACGTTTTTGTTAGTAACTGTAAAATAAATACCTGGCTGGCAACATTGATTTTAGATGTAATTTTTATTATGTCCCAACTGTGTCCATAATCCTAGGCATGAGAAAATGTCCAGACCAACTTTGTCTATATCTATGGACACCAAAAAGTTCAACCCAACATTGTCCATAGGCATGGACACTTAAATTAATAGTACATAGTTGCAATATTGTGTAATCAAAATGTTTTACATTGAGGGCTACGGGCAGCAGGTGGGGCTACAGGCAGTAGGGAAGGCTGCGAGAAGTAAGGAGCGCTGCGGGCAGTAGGGAGAGCTGCGGGCAGTAGGGAGGGCAGCAGGGAGGACTGCGGGTAGTATGCAGGGCTGCCTGCAGTAAAGAGGGCTGCGGGCAGTAGGGAGGGCTGCGGGCAGTAGGAAGGGCTGCGGGCAGTAGGAAGGGCTGTGGACAGAAGGAAGGGGTGTGGGCAGTAGAAAGGGCTGCGGGCAGTATGGAGGGCTGCAGACAGTAGAGAGGGCTGCGGGCAGTAGAGAGGGCTGCAGGCAGTATTCGCGGCTGCGCGCAGTAGGGAGGGTTGCGGCAGTAAGGAAAACGGTGGTCACTAGGGAGGGCGGTCAGCCGCGAAGTTAGCTACGGCAAAACGCAATTGGTCAACCACTTTTTTAGGGATTGGATAAATTTCCCATCTCCGGGGTATCACCTTATTTCATTAAAAGTGACAACCTAGTTTCGTTTACAACAAGAAACTCAAAAGTCGCTTCCATCAGTTTACATCAGGACTCGTAACTTTAAAAAAACTTTAACTTAACTTTAATTTTTTTCCCGTAAAACAAAGCAATACATCGATATAAATTTAGTTTGCACTACCATTGCCTTGCATGGCATCTAGATATCGACATTCATGAATAAAATTTTCAATTTTAAAGCTACTTGTTATTGTGTAAGCTGATGAAATAATTTTTCAGTTTCTTCTTCCTAATCAACGTTAGTGGCAACACTGAACTGCTAATTTTACTTATACCCCGTCTACCAGAGGATGTCCATGACTATGGACGAAGTTGGGTTTTTAACTATGGGTGTCTACCCCCTGGACGAAGTTGGGAATAGGGGTCTAAAATTTATCAGGGACTCTAGGGTTATATAAATTTTCAAGTGTTGGATCTACAATCAAACCCAGTTGATTACAGATTACTTCAACGGGTTTGATTATAGATTACAGGTTTGTAATCTGTAATCATAATCTTTGTAATCATTAATCATGTAATCAAGTAATCAAACCTGCTCTGTGTCCACTTCAATTGGAATCCCTACGAATGGGTTATTGTTTGTAGTTCAACAATCTGTCTAGACATGCCTAAGGTCGACGTTTTATCGAAACTAACGTAAAAGATGCATAGTTTTTATTTCTTATGTTTTCAGGTCATTCATAGATTTGGGTAACATCTTTGCTGAATCAAATTTGACCCAATTGGAAAAACTTCATCTAGGTCTCAATGAACTAACTATAATTGCTGATCCATCCGCATTTTGCAAATTACCAAATCTTCGTCAATTGTACATTCCACAGAATCAGTTGACTGATGAGGTCCAACTCAATGTCACATGTCTTCCGAATCTAGAAGTCATTGACCTCCGTATGAATAAAATCCGGAGTATCACTCNCCAACTCAATGTCACATGTCTTCCGAATCTAGAAGTCATTGACCTCCGTATGAATAAAATCCGGAGTATCACTGCACAATCAAATTTGTGGAAACTGTTGAGCCTGACCAATGCGAGAGGAGAAGACATTCGTGTCGAACTAGTAGAGAATCCATTCAACTGCGATTGTAATCTCCAGATATTTATTTCTTGGTTGAAAACAGANCCAACTCAATGTCACATGTCTTCCGAATCTAGAAGTCATTGACCTCCGTATGAATAAAATCCGGAGTATCACTCCACAATCAAATTTGTGGAAACTGTTGAGCCTGACCAATGCGAGAGGAGAAGACATCCGTGTCGAACTAGTAGAGAATCCATTCAACTGCGATTGTAATCTCCAGATATTTATTTCTTGGTTGAAAACAGANCGTGTCGAACTAGTAGAGAATCCATTCAACTGCGATTGTAATCTCCAGATATTTATTTCTTGGTTGAAAACAGAAATTCTTAAGAATCCTGACAGAGTTCGTGACAATGAAAACTTAAAATGTGTAATGGGTGATCCATCTAACAACAGTCATGCGTATCTTCGAGAAGTGGAGTCAACATATTGTGATGTCCTATACGTATCGTCTACTGCCTCAAGTGTCACCACGGCTGTCGTCTGGATCCTCAGTCTCATTTGTATCTTCCTCTTACTCACATGTGCCTACTTCAACAGAAGATCCTTCTTTCGCAAGGTTAACCCCTTAATTCGAGCTGCAACAACAGGTGTCCAATACACGTCTATTGACAAAAATGAAACCGTGGAAATTGCGCATGTGTAGTTAGTAAATGAATCCCAATCAAACCTGTTACAAAGAACCAATTGGCTATCATGCCATTTTTTGCGGTAGAGTATACCATGAAAGTGAAGGAATAACAAGGCTAATTGACCACATTCCAATAATTGCAAAGGTTTTTTTAAAGTAACATATTTATGCATCCTCTGGACAGAAAAACTTTCAACATTGTTTGCCGATTTACATAATTTTTTTCCAAATTTCAAAAAATTTCATTCGTAAAAAGTTTATATGAAATTCCCTGTACTGGAATAGCTACTGTTGGAGGATGCTTCAATATGATTTGGAAATACAAATCCATCCAATCTGTTTTGAAAATTTATATTTTATTTTAAATAGTTTTTAAAATGTTTGGGTCAATTTGAATTTTTAATGGTCTGGAGTATGAATTATAGGACAACGGGCATGCTACTAGTATTATTAAAGCTTTGTTCCAAACCCTAACCAAAACTTATAAATTAGTGTTTTAATAGACTATTTGTTATGATAAATGTGCCAAAATATGAAAATTTCAAATATTTTGACAGACTGATAACAGAGTAAAAAGTAACGAATAAAACATATTAATCTAATCAATGAAGGGTTTATTGAACAACATCTGAACAATTCAAAGTTTAAAGAAACGATCACATCACATTATCAGACTATGAATTAAACTTTTTTTTTTCTTTGATGGCTAGTCGAGGTCACAGGTGACGGTGAAATGAAGGCTTTGCAGAATTTTGCAACGTAACTTTTAGGAAATTTGAATTGAACATTGAAATTATCAACTTCCCACAAACACATTTTTTCCCGGATAAACATTTGAGGCAACAGGTCATGGTCAAGCTTAATCTGTGCAGAATTTTAATGAGTGAAAGCTTTATGAGAACATATCGGTAAGCAGAAGGTAAAATTTTAATGTTTCCATGTTGCTTATGCACCTCGACGTTTACGAGAAATGAATTTACCTTAAAAAGCATTAAAAAATATCAGACCCAAGCAGCCGGCTAGAAGCGACAGATTCAGGTATGAAGCCAACCCGATTGGACACTGTATACCTTAGCACGGTCTCTGGTCTATTACTGTAGCCTAAACTCACGACGTTAGCGTACTAAAAGTTATAATTCTCAGTAATTTCACAGCCAAGGTTAATTTTAAAATCTCATTCAACCCCCACGTTAAGCAGCGCGCCAGGGTTTCTCCCATGCACGCAATGGCTCTTTATACTTCTATCTATAATCATGGTGAACCATGTTTCAATGGGCCAGTAAATAATTCGAAGATGAATGATATCGGGCTTATCTGAGTCATATTTGGTGGTACCGTACTTAAGTCTCGCTTAATACAATTTATGAAGAAAAATAGTTTGTAATTTAAACTTTGTCAATTCGCCCAATGCTGTCTATATTATTTAATCTTAGAGTTTGTCAACCCTGGAATGGTGTGTGTACCGATTGTGCACATTAAAATTGTTCATCAAAATAACATTCGATTTTCTATCTCAAAACATGAAATGAAAAGAAACACAAGTTTGGTAAGAAATGTAATTTCNCAAAATAACATTCGATTTTCTATCTCAAAACATGAAATGAAAAGAAACACAAGTTTGGTAAGAAATGTAATTTCTATTTAAAATGCTTTAGTCACAATTTTATGTAGTTGTTTATTTTTTGTTATATAATAAACTTGAATAGTTGAATTGTAAATATCTTATAAACTAATGTCGGATATAANTTGTTTATTTTTTGTTATATAATAAACTTGAATAGTTGAATTGTAAATATCTTATAAACTAATGTCGGATATAAAATTTTATGCATCGTTTCAATTTGCACAAGTGCATAGTAACATGTAGGCAAGTTACTCTATTGGGAAAACAGTTTTGGCTTTCTGCAATTCTTAATACACTAGCACTTGAAGNAACATGTAGGCAAGTTACTCTATTGGGAAAACAGTTTTGGCTTTCTGCAATTCTTAATACACTAGCACTTGAAGTGAGGTGAGTCCTAAATTTAATTAAACTCATTTTCAACTTTGTACATCATTTTAACTCTCGCTGCACAAGTACGTAATATCATATTGCCAAGAAACTAAATCAGGAAAGCAATTTCATGCTCTTCACAATTCTTACTCTTAATACANACTCCCATTACGCAAGTAGAATCAAACAGTTTATATGAACAATGTATGTCACACACATCAGTATCAATTTTGCCTAAATCCTACTCAAATTTTACTTAGAGAATTTAGTTTTAAAATAACTTGAACGGCCTCATATACTGTTTCAATATAAATTTATCCGCAATTTCTATCTCAATTGGTTTACGTAGAGATTTTCACATTTCTACTTTCTTCACGTCTTCGGAAAACAAGTCTACGTTAATGTTAAAACTAACCCACGCAAAATAGTCAACCGAGAGCCACCAATATTTCTCTTTAATCCATGAACACGACGAAAGCTCTGTCTACGTCAGTGAGGTGAACCTATCCATTATTTACATACACCATACTTTCAAAAGTTGTCTTCTGTAGAACATTTTGCAAAAATCATTAGTATTACCACCTCTCCCCTCGCAATTGAATGAAGAAAGTATAATAAAATTTTAGTCAGTTTAGCATAATCTCCCTGTGCAATTAGCCACCAAATCAGCAATAACTGTAGTTCTATTAGTTTATTGGTGAGAATATTGGCATTACAGTGGTCCTACCAAACTATTGTTTCCACAATCTTGTGTGTTAACTTCATGATGTGGTATCTCACAATTCGATTTTCTTGCTTCTCATTTGTTCGTGGCGACACTTCTGATTTCGGATTTGCTGCATATGAGACATCCCAATTTCTGAAGATACTAATTTGTAAGTTAATATTTTCTCAATTCGTCCATTGGTGCAACATCTTTTAATCTTCAGTCTGTTAGTGGGGAGAAAGTAGGTTACCAAGAGTGCCATTAAAATTGTTCATTAAAATGACATTCTATTTTGTATCTCGAAACATAAAATTTAACACAAGTTGGTAATAAATGTTACGTCATTAAAATTAAAAGGTGATAATTTTGTACAATTTTCGCTGTGTTTTTTATTAAATTAGGATACTTGAACTGTAAACATTTCATAAACTAATCCAGTGAAAAGTTTTTTGTGTCCTAAATTTAATTAAACTCATTTTCAACTTTGTACATCATTTTAACTCTCGCTGCACAAGCACGTAATATCATATTGCCAAGAAACTAAATCAGGAAAGCAATTTCATGCTCTTCACAATTCTTACTCTTAATACACTATCAGTTTCCATTATGTTAATAAAATCAAACTGTTTATATGAGTATTGTATCTCACGCACATCCGTATCAAGTATTGCCAATATTTTATACAACTTTTACTACAAAAATATGGTTTTTAAATGAGTTGAACCTCTGATATACTGTTTCAATATAATTTTATCCACAATTTTCATCTTAATCGGTTCACGAAGATAGATTTACATTTTGACTTCCTTCACATTTTTAGAAAACAAAATCTGTTAAAGTTAAATCTGATCCATGCGACATAGTCAATCCAGAGTCACCAAAATCTATCTCTAATCTATGAACGTTACGCAAGCTTTATCTTCCTCAGTGGGATAAATCTAGACATTATTTACATGCATTAGGCCTTCAACGTTTGTGTTGCTAGAATAATTTGCAAAAATCCAAAACATTGTCCACTATCCTCGCTGTTGGTGGAAGNTATTTATCTCTAATCTATGAACGTTACGCAAGCTTTATCTTCCTCAGTGGGATAAATCTAGACATTATTTACATGCATTAGACCTTCAACGTTTGTGTTGCTAGAATAATTTGCAAAAATCCAAAACATTGTCCACTATCCTCGCTGTTGGTGGAAGAAAGTCTAATAAAATTGTTCCTCCGTTAAATATAGTCCTAAGAAGGTTGTATCGATTCTGCTAACTCAAATTGTTCATTCAAATAGCGTTTCATTTTGCATCTCGAAACTTAAAACATGACACAAACATGACAGTTTTGATAAAACTGTGATGTATTTTATAAATACAATCGTCACAAAATTGTATAATTTTTAATTTCCTTTTTACTGAATTAGAATATTTGAAGTGAAAAAAAAAACTCAGCAACTAATCCAGCGGAAGTTTTGTTTGTGTGCTAAACAAAACTATTGTCAATCCAAATATTATATATTGTTTCAACTTGCGTCACAAGCACAAAATAAAATGTGGCCATGAAGCTCTATTGGGAAAGCAGTATTTTGTTCTTTAGAAATCTTAATCTGACAGTTGCACCTCCAAATACACCAACTGTATAAACCTGTATAATATGAGTACTGTGTGTATAAGATTCATTTCTTACTATGGATATAAAGTTTTAAAATAGATTGTACTGTGTGATATAATGCTCTCTGGAAAATTTTGACCAAACTTATTCTCTGAATTACTTCAAAAAAAAATTATAACTTTACTTTCTTCACTTTTTTGGGAAACTAGATTTCAGTAACTGTTTAAACTAACGCATGCACCAGAGCCACCAAAAATTTATCTAATTTATGAATTTGACGCAAGCTCTGTCTAACTCAGTGGAGAAACGTACACATTGCATGTACCAGAACTTCAACGGGTGTTTTGTGTAGAACATTTTGCAAAAAAGCACCCCTCCCATCGCAATGGAAAGATGGTATAATAACATAGTAGTTAGTTTAGTAAAATCTCCCTGTGCAATTAGCCACCAAATCATTAATAATTGTATTTTTGTTTCTAACGGCAAATATTGACGTAGTGCCACCATTATTTCTCTCTAATATAATACGTAACGGAAGCTTTGTCTACTTCGGTGAGATAAATCAACACATTATTCACATACGTCAGACGTTTAGGGGTTGTGTTGTGAAAAACAATTTGCAAAAACACATATTATTGTCACCTATATCCTCGAGATTGATATAAGATTAAAACAAAATTTTTCTTCGTTAAGTAATAAGCTTACTGCACAATCAACCGGCATATTAGCAATAACTGTATTTCTAATCCTTCATTGCTCCAAATATTGTCATTGACAATGCCTCAATAATTTCTTTTTTCCACAACCATGTGCATGTGTCTTTTGTCTTTATTTAATGATGAAGAATCTCATAATTCAATTTTCTTATGTATAATTTGTCCGTACCGACAGTCCTGATTCTGGATTTTGTGCCTGTGACTCTCAATTTATGGGAAAACATTGTCATTTTATAGTTTGTCAATTCGCCAATGGGCAAAATCGTTTAGTCTTTGGAGACTGGTATCCCTGAGAAGGTATGAGTACCGATTCTGCTCATTAACGTTGCCTCATTAAATTAAAATTCCATTTTGCATCTCAAAACTTGAATCTATGAACGTGACCAAGCTGTCTTTCCTAGAGGGGTTAACCTAGCCATTATTTACATACACTAGACAAACAGGGTTGTTTAGTGAAGAACAATTTGAGAAATCGACACCATCTTGTTTATAAAATTTTCTTTTCAGCAACATTGTTGCGAAAAACTTGAATATTAGTTTATTGATTGCTTAGTGACGTATTTGTTTATTTGAAAATATTTTTATTTCAGATATAAAAACAAAATATATAATTGCATGTGACCGTCTCTTATGAGTAACCACGAGAAGCCATATGATCACCAATGACTACATCATGTACGATCCCAAGCCAAACTTATATGCCTGTTGATGCGGTCTTTCAAATATGTTGTGATGGAGAAATTACTTCTTCCACTTTCCTTAAATCTGAAGCTTGCGAGTATCTTCGTCTTACATAGACTTTAATCATAAACAGACGTGGAGCGTGTCGGATTCCCTATATCCTTCTAACTTCTTTATAAATAATATAAAATTCTTTATAATAACCATAACTCTTTAGAAAAAGTCAACCTATAAATTTAGTATAACCTTATAAAACTTTCCAACTATTTAATAATATCTGAAGACACTGATATAAGACTTTTGACTCCAAGTGACTTGCTATATCGTCTGCTTTTTAAGTCATCTTACACTTTTCCTTTTCAACTTCTTTCTCAACCAACTGAGACATAAATGGACAAATTTGTTCGTGTCAGTTTTTAAAACTATATGGTGATTCAAAATAGCTGATTTCGCTTATTTGTACATTATCCAATTGGGTATGGGTAAGTAATGACGGTTGGGTTCGATCCTTCAGTACGCAAAAATTTTTTATAAGTTTTTTAATGGTTGGAACTAATTGTTGTCGACGACATGGGCCTAGCTAACCTGACAAGAACAAAAAATAAGGACCTTGATTTCACTTTTGTATTTGTATTCAAAATAGAAATAACAATAATTTGTAGGATCCATCATTCCTAGATCCTATTGTACAAATAACTAACAGGCACTTTCAGGAAGGAACTTTATTAGTTCTTTCCAAGTCAACAGATAGAAACAGACTGGCCAAGGAGTAATCTCCTTGGCCAGGAATAATATTCATAATAATTATAATACAAATATAATTGAGACTCCAGTCGCTACAAATCATAGTAATCGTTTCAACTTGAGACAAATTTATTAACAGTTTCAGAACGACACGACATTCCGCCAAAAAGTGTAGGCTGAATATATAGCGATATATTATAACAAATATAGAGTAGATATTTAGCGAGAAAATAGAGAGGCCCACTCTAACCCATTCTGACTACTTCACTATCCAAAATATAATCATTGTAAGTCACAATTACATAACTCCGATTTGTTGCAGTAAAGAATAATTCTGACTAAAACTTTTTGTATACAAAAGGAAGCGCAGAATTCATTTGACATGGTTAGCTTGTGAATTATACACTCCATCCAGTATTTTTGTAACCACTGGCAGTTACTTTCGACCCAAGCTCTTTCTGGAAAAAGCAAATTGATATAAATTATTATCAACTGAACTCCAAATTTTTTTTGTGATAGTGTTTACGGTTTCAGAAAGATTCGAAAGTAGTAAGGACCGTTGTTTTTAATCAGGTCTCTGCGATAACTAGAAAAAAAAATTACGATTTTTTGAAATTTCGAATTTTGGAACATTCGTTTTGAACACCTAAATTCTAATGTACATTGTTGCAAAGGATGTTCCGAAATTCCAATTTTCGAAACTACATAACTTGTTTTCTGATAGTTGAGACTTGATTAAAAAATCCTCCTCCCTACTTTCGCATTATCTTTCTGAAACCGTGAACACTATCACCAAACGAATTGGTTTTTGGAGTTCGATTGACAATAATTTATGTCACCAGCCTTTCTCCAGCATGGGTCAAAAGTAACTTCCAGGTGTTACAAAACTACTGATTGGAGTGTATGAAGTCGAGAGAATTCAATCAATTTTGCAATTTACCTAAACAAATTTTAAGACAGAGCGCACAGACGGGTGTCTGAAATAAGCAAACTCATGTGTTTGTGCTTTATATGGTTCGGAATTGGAACATCCCCAAACCTTCGCCTAAATATGATAAAACATCAAACTGTTACCTAACCGAATTATACCAGCATATTCTGGAACTTTAAAACCGTCTTTCTTTTACTGCAAATTATAAACTTAACAGGAATTAAAGTAGTACAAAATACAAACGCAGTGAAAGTAAAACGCCAATAGTGCGATAATGGTATTCGCTTGTGCAAATCTTCTATGTATATTTTTAAATATGGTAGTGATTTATGAAAGGATGTCGAAATACAACTATATAACACTTTATTAGAAACTACTTGAGGTAACTTACTATATAATTCCAGCTAAAGCTTCCACGAGAAGTAGGTTTTGGTGTGATGTGTATTTTAGTTGCAGTGTTATCAGCTTTAATTTCTCTAAGCAGTAGCAAATACTGACAATAAGTCGCAAAAAGTCAATGAATGAAAATTTTCCCTTCGTGTGACAGCGTCAGGCACTGTTGAAAGTGTGACGAATAATGTTATACTGCCTAATGTACTATAAAATTCAGTACTACACCGCTTTAGGTAGGGGTTTGATTAATCTAGTCCATACCCTATGAAAAAAATCTCCATTTACTGCAATACTGATTTACAACACTAACAAAGAGCTTCTAGTTGAAAACTTGTTTTTCAGATGATCTTGTTTTTGAAGATTCAAACACCAATCCAAAGAGTCGCAAATTGAAAATGCAAAATAAATAAAATTTAGCTGCTTTGAACCAAATGTGAAAAATAGGAAGTTAGTGGAAAAACAAATTTTGAGAAATGGGTCAAAGGGTAATGTGAGTTACTTTCATCTAATACGTCATCCTGAAAACGTCGACTAATTCTTATTTTCTATTTGAACCTGTCAGTAGTCTCAATATTCGAAATTTTTTGTCAGTGAAAAAAGTAAGAACAAGTCAAATAATACTAAGGTGATGTTGAGGGGAAGATGTACTGCACTATGTAAACTTGTTTATTATTTACACTAATTTCAGATCTTTTAATGTGTGATTAATTAAGATTGAGAAGCTTACTGTCAAAATAAATTTTGCCTGAACATGATAAGTCTGTATGGTAAACGAATACTAGACCCAGTTTTCTTTTGTTAACAGTTAAGTTGATTAGTTTGCTTATAGACAACAAAAGAATAAGTTAATGGCTGTTCCAGGTTTTCAACATCAACCTAGAATTTTTTATGTCGGTGGTTTCTGTATTCTTTTAAATCTTTAAAGAAAATTGATAAATTATAAAGTATAAAACTTTGAAATCATAGTTAGTGGCTCCAATTTTATAACCTTCCAAATGTTGAGTAATATCTGAAGACATTCAGAGTAATTCTTGACTCCGTGTCTTTTGCTTGCTAAAGCATATTGCATATGAACTGCATACATCAGTCCCGTACACTTGACTTAACAACCTTAAATAAAGAAGTCAGGCTTTTCATTAATCCAACACTCAAGCCTCCATCACAAATAGAACTGTACTTAAACTAAATTCGCCTTTTGTATTTACCAATTTATTTCCAATTATGATTGCAACGGACTTACAGTCCATTCCAATTCCAAAATCATAGTACTACATTATTGTTATAAATTTTTATTCCCCATTTGTGCTGCTATATTCTTGGCAAGCTGGATTATAACTTAGCAGTTTTACCGCAGCAGCATTAACTATGTACAGCACCACCTATAAACAGCACTGTAATTTAGTTGACAATCAAGCAAACTGTGGAGTCTTCATCATTTGCTTAATTACAATTTTGAATTAACGTGGAATTTAATATTTGCGCTCAGGTATTTTAGAATGCTATATTTCAATATTTAATTTAAAGTTATCCTGGCTTGCCGCAAATTGCCAACATTCACTTTTGTGATACACTTTATCCTCACCTACAAATGCACTACTAATTGGGTAAAATGACTGTAGATTCCAACTTTCTTTGGATCTAATCGAAGAGGTCAGAAAATAATGTCACAAGTTATATAGTACAAGAAGGATACAATTCTTTGGTTTATTTAATCCTCATGGAGATTTGTACTGTCAAATTTGGAATTTCTTTACCGAAAATGTACCACCGCGGCCCGTTCACAATGGAATGTGAACTTCTCTTGTTCCTAATGCCTGAAAATTATGTTGGTTTACTATCTGACTCCATTGTATAAATTTCTGAATGATTTGTTGTAACACCTATTGGATGCTGCCACCCATTTTTTTCAAATACTTGTAACATCGAATCTGTTGTAGAAAGCGGGGAGTCTCACAAGCATATACTTTAAAAGGACAGTCGGCTACCATCATTAGTCGCACTCAAGCAATCGCTGAAATCACACCTGGTAGATTTGATTGAATAATCATGAAGAAATCTAAATCACCTCTGCAAGAGATTCTTCTATTGTTGATCATTTGCAATTTTGCAAATGCTGGCGTAAGCTAACTTTATTTATATAATAATTGTGGGAGTTCTGCATCGCCTAGATGTGTAGATGTGAGGAGACTCGTAATCTCACAGTAATCAAGCGAGGTTCTAATCCTCAGGGTCAATAAGTATGAGTTATTGGAGAGATTTAAATAATAGGTTTAGGTCTGAACCAAACCTAATTATAAGATTGGCGCCAAGAATCAGTGACGTAGAAGAACTTACTCCTTCCTCTAAATTTAGTCTGTCTTTCAAAAACTCTATTTCAGACCTAATTCTTTCTCACTTTAGGTCTGAGATTAAGTCCAAACCAAGACTTTTATTTATTTATTTATTTTTTTTGTGTTTTCAGTTTATCAGAAAATTTAAGTGTTAGTTTGATTTGTTTTATTATTAATCGTAAATTTCTTAATGTTTTTAATAATTAATTAAGCGTTGGGTCAAAAAAATTAAGAAACAAACAAATTAAGTGTGGGTCCAGAGAAACACTCTTCAGTTATTCCATTTTCTGTGGATACTAATAAAAAACACTTTGGGGAAGAAGTTTATCATGATAAAAAAAAAATTTTTTTTTACAGTCAACAAACAGTATCATGCAGAATATGTAAGCATTTTTTTTTGTTATTCAATTTGCGTGTGAAAAAAAAAATCTTACATAATCTGCCTGTTAGTGAAGGTAAAGTTCAAATGTAGGCAAAGTTATAAAAAATAAAAAGATAACTTTTAAAATTTAAAACACAATTAGTTTACCTGTTCTGAAAGGCAACTCTGCGAAGAAGAATACGAACAGTTCCTGTTTCACTCACTTTGTTCCCTTGACACTTAGTCACGTTATCGATATTTAAATATTCTCGCAATTAGATCACTCTTATGAAACCGGAAGTTGAGGAAACAGTGCTCGTCATCTAAAGTATAAAATTGAAACGAGTTTACTTAAATTTTCGTGTGGTTTATCGTGCATCCAAGCATTCACGCAAATGTTGGTCTGGACTTAATATTTAAACTTCCTAAGTCACAGCAAACTCAGACTCAAACCGAGAGTGTGAAAGTCGAGAAAAATTAGGTCTGTTCAGACCTAAACCTAATATTTAAATTCCTCTTAACTCTTCCTCTCCTGTGAAATAAGGAGAACCATGGTCCAGTGTAGAAATACACTGGCTACTCTACTTTTTGATTCATTTCCCACATAATTTATACAAGCATTTAGGCTGATATAAAGCTACAGAATACAAAATATGGGTATTTTTAGTAATCAAAGTACTTATTAGATAAAAGAATTGAAGATATTTGTAGATAATTTACAGAAATAATTCGTTATATTTCACAGTCCCGAATGAACATTGTCCTTAAGTTTCTAAAAATATGCTGGGTATAGATATTTTATTTTTACCCATCTTTATGTTACTATTATTTTCCTACATTGTTCCGATTTCTTATTTCATGTTGACCAAAAATTAGAATTAGAATTATGTTTTAAAGGACTCGATCCGATCTAGTCACCGTGAAAAGTAATGAGGCTTTAAAAAATTAACGATGGTTTTGCAGAAGACGATAGTGTTGTTGAGAGAAGCGGACATTAGATAATTCTTTCAGTGTGGAAAGTAACTTCAAGTTAGTAATTTAAGCTAACTTTTTGCTACGTAAAATCCTACATTTTTCTGTTCGCATCCATCATATCCATATTATGTATTTGCTATTAACAATTTCAGTATTTGATTATGATTTATTATTTCATGGGTTTGCTATCCCAAAATGTTAATATATCATACACTAAAATTCATTTGTTTGCTCAAAATCGTGTGCTTGAATTCGGCTTTCAGTTGCAAACGTCTCATTCCAAAGACGACTTTAACGACACGCCATCTGTCGTAAAGCAAGACAATTTTTGTGTACATAAACTCACTCAATGCTAGATTGAATGCTCGTTGCAGAAAATAAATGTAAACTTATCACTCAAAATGGGTAACAATCCGTGGCAACTGTGAAAAGATATAAAACTGATTGGATGACAAATAGAGAAGGATAGGTGGTGAGATGAAGCGGTGGAACATAGTTTTATACCCTATTCTTTGCAGCAGAAAGCATGCGTCCATAAATATGTTGAAGTTCGCCTAAAGTAAAATATTTAGGGGTTAGGCGCTAGCAGTTCCAGAAATAGCATCCAATAGTAGTGTAAAACATCCAAAAAATGAACAATATGGTCACGGTTATTTTGAATTTTTGAAAACTGAAATTATTTGGTATCTTTTGAAAGAATATACTAATAGGGTTGAGGGAATAGTGACATTCTTCCTCAACTGTTATAATTGGAGCCACAAAATTTAATTACAAACACATAAGACTAATTGGATTCTGATGGCTATTTTAATCGTAATACATCCATCCATTTTGTATACATTAATTATGTGAAATTTTGCTACAGATAACACTTTTGATGGTGGTGGGAGATGCAACTGTGAGCGGTCTTGTGATTCACAATAGACTAGCACGTTACCAAGCAACCAAGCAAGAAATAATTTCCAAAGTTATGGGAAGCGAATCATTTAACACGCAAAATAAATGTACAGAAGAAACGTATGGATAATTTTTGCTCAATATTTTTTAAATTTTTCTATCGAAGTGAAAACTGGAGAAAAAACGGTTTAGGAATTTATGCTTATTATTTTCAAATATTGAATAATTTCAAAAAGATTACAACTATTTACATGAAAAGAGAACTCACAAAGTAACCCAAACTGACGCATCACTTATTTCTCGAATCTCATGCTATCGAAAAGTATTTGCTCATAAGAGCTAGTTTGCTCATTGCAAATTTCTCCTTCATTTCTTGGAATCACAAAATTTAACATGTTATCAACAAAGACACCTGTCCGATTTACTTGATACTCGGCAGAATCATATATGGTAACGTTCTGAGCATTCTTTAAATCGGCACAAGGTACAAGGAGTTGAGCCTTGACATCTAGATGTCATTATAGTTTGTCCACATGTTAACTTTGATGGCGTCTAGACGTCACACATAAATGCAGACTTGTATAAAAATAGCGTGAAAATATGAGGAGCTCCACGCTCGAAAATAATTAATAAAGTTAATATGATAACTCAATAAGAATTAAAAATTTGTTGAAAGAGTTAAATTTAAAATCTTTCTAATTTTAAAATAAAATTCTTAATAATTAATTTATCTATTTTTTGACCTAGGTCACTGTTGACCTCCGATTCCAACATATTGCCGTTTTGGCTGAAATAAAAATTAGTGCTTAATAAATATTACTATAGTAAAATATGAAAATTTTACCTAATTTAATTGATTTTCCTATTACCTTGGTCACTGGTGACCTTCGATTGAAAACTATAGCCGATTTCCCTGAAATTAATAATTAGTGCTTGATATATATTAGAATGATGAAATATGATCAATTTAATTAATTTTCCTATGGCCTGGGTCACTGGTGACCTTCGATTAATATTGTAGCCGATTTCTCTGAAATTAAAAATTAGTGCTTAACATTTATTAGTATGATGAAAAATGATAATTGACCTGGGTCATTGGGGACCTCCGGCACCAAACTATATCCGTTTTGGCTGAAATTAAAATCTTGTGCTTAATATATTAGTATGATGAAAAATCAAGACTTTACTTAATTTAATTGGTTTCTCTGTGACCTGTGTCACTTGTGACTACTGATTCAAAACTATAGCTGTTTTACAGAAATTAAAAATTAGTGCTTAATATATACTAGTATGACAAGAAATGAAAATTTTAATTTCGTATTAATTAATTTTCCTATGACCTGGGTCACTGGTGACCTCCGTTTTAAAGCTACTACCATTTTGGCTGAAATAAGTAACAAGTGCATAATTAAAGTAAATCAATTTCAAAATCAATCAAGAAAAATCAATTAAAGTAATTAAAATTATCATTTCTCATCATACTAATATATATCAAGCATTAATTTTTAATTTCAGCACATCGGCTGTAGTTTGGAATCAGAGGTCATCAGTGGCCTAGGTCAAAAAATTTACAAATTAATTATTAAGGATTTAATTTTAAAATTATAATGATCAAAGATTTTAACTGTTTCAAAAATTGTTTAATTTTTAATGAATTATCATTTGTTAATTTTATTAATTATGTTGGCGCATGAAGCCTTTCGTATTTTCACGCTTTTTATACAAGTATGCAATCTGTTTATTCAAAATAGACGATTCGATAGTTAGTCGAACCGAGATGCCTACTTCCACGTAAATCGGAAAAGGTTTTCTGTTGACCCCTATGTTCACTTTGGTGACCTTTAGAAGTCCAAAATCAATTTTTACATAGATACTCCCATGACAAAATTTGGTTATAAGAACGGCTTGTATACGACGACATATGTGATTTGAGGAAATAATTTTGTATTTTGACGGAACTTGAGTTTTATTATGATACAATTCAAGTATATGTTTTATGTAATTATTGTTTTGTACAGTGAAGTCAGGTTATAGTGACTTCGTAGGGACCGGCAGGATTGGTTCAATATAGCTGGAGTTCATTATATCCGTTTAGTGAACGGACCTTACAATTCTATAATTGTCCATTATATCCAATTATTTTACTATAAATTCAGCTACGTCGACGTAGAGAAGTACTGGGTGATGAAAATTTGCTTAAGACTGAATACGGTCATGTTCTCATGATAAATTTTCATTTCAAGTAGAGTCNCATGTTCTCATGATAAATTTTCATTTCAAGTAGAGTCGACGCTTCCATCATTTTCTCCGAAACTCCAGCAAGACTAATTTGGGTAAAACTTTGACTGATTTTGGTAAAGTCTTTTGGTTCCTTCAATTGAACTAGCTCTTTGTTGGCTTTGAAGCTTGTTTCCCTGGTTCCATAGGCTAGTTGTGCCAGGAGGTAGGATTAGGATGAGGTGCTTAATATATGTTAAATTAGGAATGGTGGATCACAACTGTCCACCAACAAAATGGCTTTTCGGTTTGATTCCTGTAAGGTTATTTTCCACTGAATACGGAGTTTTGAAAAAAATTAAAGAATTCGTCCAAGCTTTCTTAAGAACATTAAATTGCACAAACTTTTAATTACTTTTAAAACATCGTGAGTTTAGAAATATTGCTACGATAATTGGGTTTTACTTTTCGGATCTAGTCACATTTGGGTACAGTAGCAAAGTGACACGTTCCATGAGCTTTTCCCCAGCAGATCGAGTTATTCTAACAAACAACGAAAATTTTCGTTGCTGCATTTGACTTTTAAACTGCAGTGTGTTAACTAAAACTCACTCTGAGGTTCCATGATAGTCGTGTGCATAGATGGGCATAGAAGAATAAAGTAAAATTCATTGCGGAATTCAGACATATTTCATGCGTGTTCACTATAACCGGAAAAAATGACTCTCGGGACAGGTAGGATTGGTTCACTAAGGCGGGAGGTTTATTATAGCCGGACTACTTAACACATAATCTTGGCAGGGAGCCTGCTCCCTGCTTGGCAGGGAGCAGGGACAGAACAGTGTGGTTTGCTATAGCCGGAGTTTTATAAACCTGAGTCACATAATCCAGACTTCACTGTGTATATGTTTTAATGAATAACAATACTGATAAAATACTATCAAAAAGTAAATTTTATACGGAAACATATTTTGAATACAGTGAAGTTCGGTTATAATGAATCCGTAGCCATCGGCATGATTGGTTTAGTATAGCCGGAGTTCTTGTCTAAAGAGTGATTGAACGCTACAATTCAATAATTATTGTACATTAAATTCTCATATTTGACTATAAATTCAGCTATGTCGATGTAAAGAAAGTACTGGGTGATGGAAGTTTGCTTGAGACTTTGATTATGGTCATTTTTTATGTATAATTTCCACTTCAGTAGAGTCGACGCTTCCTCCAACTTCTCCGATACTGCCGCAAGCGTAAAGTATTTTATGCTTTGTTGGCTTCGAAGCTTAGTTTCCCTAGGTCCATAGGCTATAGGTTGTATTGATTGATTGATTGATTAGGTTTATTGCCAATCCCTTCAGACTCGCGTCCATGGATCGGATAAAGGTTATTTTAAATTGACATAAGTTTTTTTATAATAACAGCATTCGATCTTAAGTTTAAAATCAATTATATTTAAGATAGTTAAATTTAATATAAATACTAATTATAAATTAATCTAAACGTTCTATAAAGTTAAGAGTAGGTCTAAATATATAGTAATATTAAAGCTAGATATGAAATTTAAATAAGAATCAAAAGTATGAAGTAGTAGTAATAATAGTAAAATTAGTTGGATCATCTTATAATCTATACTGAATTAACTTACTTAGTGTCATTTTTGATATTTT
This sequence comes from Holacanthella duospinosa, assembly GCA_002738285.1. Taxonomy (NCBI): domain Eukaryota; kingdom Metazoa; phylum Arthropoda; class Collembola; order Poduromorpha; family Neanuridae; genus Holacanthella; species Holacanthella duospinosa. The sequence continues at coordinate 166,861 of NIPM01000057.1, forward strand.
TCATATTGAGGCAGTAGAATTTGCATAGAAAGATGATAATAACTATTCCCATGCAGGATGAAAGTGTTCTGAATGCGATGATAATTGTATTGCTTTCTTCAATTTTCGATTTTGCTTTTTCTAGTTCTAATTTGTGTTGTTGAAGGAATGCTATTGAAATTTCAATATTTTGGCTAGTTATATTGGCATGTAGGAAGAGTTGCATAATATGCGTTAAATTAGTAATGGTGGATGTATGGGCTACACAATTGTCCAGCAACAACAGCTTTTAGGTTTGATTCCTGTAAGGTTGTTTCCCGCTGAATACGGCGTTTTGAAAAAATTAAAGAATTCATCCAAGCTTTTTGTTTGCCTTACGCACGTTAAAGTGCATAATCTTCCAATTACTTTTAAAGTATATCGGATTTTGAAATATTTCTACCATAATTGGTTTCTACTAGTCACTTTTGCGTACTATAACACAGTGGCACGTTCCATGAAATTTTTCCACCAGATCGAGTTCTTCTAAGCAACAACGAAAAATGTTTCGTGACTGGATTCGACTTTTAAATTGAGGTGTGTTAACTAAAGCTCACTCTAATGCTTAGTTTCGATAGCTTTTTTATAGTGATGCGATGCGACGCGTTACTATTTTTCAACGTTCGGCATCTGTGTGAATGTTGAGTGAATCGCGAGTGCATTTCCATAGCTTTTTGCAATGCGATAAGTATATGCATTGATAAATAATTTGAATGCTGGTCCATTGAGCAGATGAGCTTATTACCCAAAAATCTATAATCTAATAGAAAGAGTAAAAACCAGAAAAGAGTTTGGAAGATTAAGGACAAGCAGGTGAAGGGATATAAAATAGTTCTCATTGGGAGAAAGGAGACTATTTGAGATTCTGTAGAAATTTTCTCTCAGAGGTTGCATTCTGCCCTTCTCAAACGTGAGCGTTACATTCAGGTAATAACTTCAAAAGTTGTAAAATAAATCGAAAAAGGTATCGTATCATAAAATGCACCTCTAAAACCAGGAACTTCGATTAATGTCACCTAATCTATGAAGTATTAGTCAGTTGCCATTATCGGCTATTGTCAACTCCACCTACTGTCAACCGATTTTTTGGCTCCATCGATGTGACATTAAGCTAAACCCACTGTATAACAGTGGGTAAATATTTTAACATTGTAAGACTGAAATGTCTTACGGGAGGGAGATTGAGTATTTTTGGGATATGGGGTCGAATTCGTGAAGTGACGGGTTGGAATGGGGATTATTCTAATTTAGGGGAATGAAGGGATAAATAAGGGAATAAGGGAATAATTAATTATTTGGGAGAAAATGGGGATGGGAAGGGTCAGAGGTAAAGGGATAGCTTACTGAGGGTGAAGGGTCGAAATACCCTTCACCTAAAATACAAGAATCGGTGAAAGCCAATTCTAAAATCAAAGAAAAAACCAATAATCCAAAATTGCAGGGTAGAGGAGTTGAGAGTGAGAGAGCCAGTATTAGACTGAAGCTATTTTTTTCTGCTGCTGATTAGACCCGTCGTCTCAGCAGAAAAAAGGACGCTTGGGACGACGAGTCTACTTTTTGTGTATAGTAGAAGAATGAGAGGAAGGGTGAAAGTTTTAAAGGAAGTGGGAGAGTCCACTTACCTTTCTAACAACATTCAGAAGTTATTAAATATTACGATGTCGGTGTTCAAAATTACACTGAATGCAATGTGAAAGCAATATATTCGAATAAAAATTCCTCCTAAATATTATTCTACGCACAAAACATTTTCAATCTGAATGAACTTAAACGAAACCACTTGAACTTTCCATTTTAAGTAATGAACATTCGGCTTAAACAATAATTATTTATTAAAATTAAGTAATTTTAAAATTATAATCAAAATCCACAAAAATTTGTCAGTTTTTTTCTTTATTAAATTATGACTTAAAACTAATAACTAGAGCGCAAAATTTTAACCCGAAAATATTGAGATACTTTGAGCTGGCGAAACTTGGTGTAAGTTGTGTCAAATCTTTCAATATTTTCAACAAATTTTCTTGGGTGAAATTGGCGCGAATGGGTTTTCGGTGGATTTTTGTGGTCACCATGATTAACCTAGAAATAATAGTCTAAGCCAATCAAAATTTCAGAGTTTCCCATGCCAATTTTTGTAGCTTGAAACTTGCAAGTTCGTATTTCTTTTTCGTACATGCATGCCGTTGATTTTTCACAAAAAATAATAACTACGTCTGCTCGTCTTCATGAACTTTGTACACCATGGCACTGTGTCCATGGTGGTGACGAATGTATCATTAAAATTTTAATTCTTGATTTACATTGAATAACATCCCTCAAAACAATTCACATCACACGCAATCTAGTAGAAATGATTTATCTTATTATTTGTTATTATTTATTTGTCACCACCTTGGACACATTTTCACGGTGCACCATGTTCATGCGGACTAGTCTATTTAGTATATTGTCGAAAAGGAAAGTGGACTTTCTCTACTTCCTTCAAAATTTCTCTATTCCTACCCTTTCTCCATCCTTTGGGTAATGTTCCCTATCCCAAATAAAACCCCTCGCTGGGGTGAACTATATTCAAATAAACAAATACTTCACTCGTTCTTTTTCATAATAGGATTATACAAATCGAAATAGAAACAAACTCATCACAGGATGTAGATGTGTGTTCCATATTTAATCAATACAAAATAATTATCGAACATAGACTTCATTTACTTGTAAAGGACGACACGGAAACGGATTGGAAAGAAATTGGCATAGAAAAGGAGTATAATTGTGAAGATCGGGGATTTAAATTTAACATAAAAAAAGAAGTGTACGAAGCATCCCTGATTAAACTGATTGAATTTAAAATCACAAGCTTAGAAAATGTAAGTCCTACGTCGTTGATATATCTAACAGAATCAAACAAAATTGCAATGGATAGGAATATCTTGATATGTGTTGGAATGCTTTGAAATGGCTTAATTTAGTTTGAAATACCTTAAAGTTTCTCGAATTACTTGAAATTTCTTGAAATAGCAAGAAATCGATCAATAAGTTTATTTCACGTTGGCCATGACCATATCGATAAGAAGAATTTCGCGCAATTGAGTAGTGTTAGAATATTAAAATTAAAATTATGAAGATTAAAATTATTTGAATAATTGTAAAATGCTAGAAATTGAATGTTACAAGTGAAATTAAAATCTGCATCTGGGACGGCTTCTGTGATCTCTTTGATAATTTGAAATGACTCCATCGGAATTTTTTGGATATATTTCTGCTAAATGTGTAATGTACCAGTGCATTCCCAAACTGCATGAAAATACAAATGGTGATCTCCGCAAAGTTTGGATTGCCTCTCCGAAAAATGTACCAAACTCAACTTATTTCTTTGTTGACAATTGAGATTTAGCTTAATCATTAAGATGCATGCCACCATCCAATCATGAAGTTTATTCAACAAGTATACCCAGGAAACCACAAACATCAAATTTACGTTAAATTTATGTTCCGAATGCAAAATTTAAGTAAGTGTAAAAANACTCAATTGCTCTAGTACCGACTAGTTGGATTTCTTCTGAAAAGAAGTGCCATTGGCCTAACTATCCATGTGACAGTTCTAAGTTATTTATATATTCCTTTAGTTATAAGTTCTCAACTGAAATTNACTATCCATGTGACAGTTCTAAGTTATTTATATATTCCTTTAGTTATAAGTTCTCAACTGAAATTGTAATGTTAATAACAGAATTATATAAAAAATGTATTGTTATTACATACGATAGGCATACTTTGTATTATTGTATTCCTTACTCAACTTCCATATTGGGCGAATAGTAATTCGTATAATTGTTTAATTGAATAAANTTGTATTATTGTATTCCTTACTCAACTTCCATATTGGGCGAATAGTAATTCGTATAATTGTTTAATTGAATAAATTCAGCGTAATTAAACAGTAATCTTCGTGTATCCACAATGTTTCAGTACAAATATTACGTTATGTTAACGGAATTGCATCGTTATTTCTACACAATATAATAACGTTTAAATAACGTTGCTAAAACAGTGGNTTCAGCGTAATTAAACAGTAATCTTCGTGTATCCACAATGTTTCAGTACAAATATTACGTTATGTTAACGGAATTGCATCGTTATTTCTACACAATATAATAACGTTTAAATAACGTTGCTAAAACAGTGGTTCTGATTACGTACTGTCAGTAAATACAACGGAAGAGATACATACTTTTTACGTAAAATTTATGTTTAGAAATTACTGAATATTTACGTAAAAAAGTGTCTCACAAGCTACGTTTCCATAACGTCGATATACTACGTTATTGTCACGTTATTATTACCTTTTTTGGTTTCCTGGGTACATAGGGGTATCCAGAGATTTTTAGTTAGCGGTATTGTGTGAATAGTTGCTAATTGCAAATATGATGAAATGACTAAACATATCCGGATGATTTGAATTGAATGATTCAATATATCTGATTACCTAGATTTGCTGAAACGTCTTGCAATAGCTTGACAAAAATAGTCAAATTGGAATAAAGGGAATTTTAATTTTATTGAAAATTAAAATTTACTTTAATGGAATTTATTGATTGAAAACAGGAAAAAATTGTTTTCAGTCACATGAAACGTGAAGTTGCTTAAATAGGTTCAGATGGTATGAAATGGTAATATGTCGAATATGAAGCAACCTAGCAAGATAGCACAGACAGAGGGTAGATAGACGCAAATGCCAACACACGTTGGGCACATTTAAATAATTTAAGCCCTTCCAGCTATGCTATTACTTTTTTGTTACTACTATTTTTATTACTACTTACTACTTTTGTACAACATGTCCAGGTGTCTTGTAGGTTTTACGACTACGCATAATTTAATTATAAGTGAGTGATTGAGGCTTACTCTATTAGAAAACTTTATTGGCATTTTCACATTATATGAGTGAAGGTGCCTAACCACGAACTCGCGAGCAGTCTGACTCCAAGCTCAAGTCAAAGTTCTTAAAACTGAAAATCAAACATACAGCCTTTGTACCAGTGACATATTGTTGATCTATCTCCATGAATAGTATCGCTCAAGACCTATAACCATAGCACACTGTCTAACCAGAATGTTGCAATTGGATTTATGTCATAGAACCACCCTAATCAGGAGTAAACTTTGGGTAGAAGGACTCGATGAAGGAAAAACAGATTAACCTGTGCCCTAATTGTAGGAACAACTAATAATTTTGTTATAACCATACTATCACATGCTTAGAAAAACTTCTCAAAATCAACTGGATATATAATAGAACTTCATCATCATGCCGTAGTTTTATTAAGGACAAATGAAGATGTCGTAAAATAAACACCGAAAATTTAAGTGTTGGTAGGGCTTAGAAACCATTTTTTCTAATAACAGTTTCAATCTAAATTTTGCTTGATACTATAGGAAGATATTCTTAACTTTGCAAGGTAAGCAACATGGAAGTAAAATAAAGACACCGGCTTCTCATCACAGTGCCTTCCCAATGTTTGCTTGAAACCATAGATAATTTGTCATAGAAAGTTTAAATGGATGCACAATATAGACAGTACATACCAGTTTCTCTAATCATAGCATCAACATGCGTTTGTTCTTCACCATAAGGAAGTTACGCCCGTTGTATACTTAGTGCAGTATGATTAGTGAATTTCCTAACCATTTTGAATATTGTTGCTAATAGAAATTAGATTTGTTGACATGAAATTCACTAATCATACAGTACTTTCCCCAAAGAACGGACGAAGAAAGCAAAGTATACAACGGGCGTTAATCTAGACAAGCTCTAAAAGTAAAACCGATGTGAAACTTAGGCACCAGTAGCCGCAATAACAACATCTTTTTATAGCTTGACCATTACCACAACGAAATATGTTTGAATTGAATTGCAAAAAAGTGTATATCTTTAATTTGTTGGGATCATATGAATACATGAAGGCACGAAAAATTAGATTTGAGGTTGATGATACGTTTGATTCACACTAAGATTTAAAATAAAAAGTAGTAAAATTAAAACGAAGGTGCATAAATGTATGGTTAGGAGTCTAAAATTTCGTAAATTTTAATTCATAAAAGTACATTGCCACGGAAGAGATTTTTGGCGTAGCGTAATACCAGCAACCAAAAAGCTTGTGTAAATTAATTATAAAATGTTATTTAATTTCCCGCTATATTTCAGAACACTTTAGTTACAAGTTTTCGAAGAACATTAAAAGATGAAGAACGACGTCAGAAAGATCAAGGTTTACTATTTCTTCAACGTTCATCCAATAAGTAAGTTCTCATTTACAATCGATATATTCCTTAATGATGATTTCATTGATCAATAGCCAACTAATAATAAAGGACAATGCTAATGCCTTGAATTTCGATGAAGGAAATATCATTGAGAAATTCATACATATTACTGATCCTGTGACAGGAGTAGTTGAATGGTTGACAGATGTAATCGTAAAGCAAGATAAACCTGGACAAGATTACATGTTATTGTATAAAAATTTATACCACGAATTTCATAAAATTGGAGAAGTAAGACAATTATTTATATTTATTAAGATTACGAAAACTTGAATGCGACTTTGAAAAAAACTCAATCCATATAAATACTTTTCTTTGCAGTATTCGTTATACTTTGTACTGATCGACGAACCTGAATTGGGATTTTGTACTACCGAAGACGCCTGCACTAAATATAAGCAAAGTGGAATAACTATTACTGATTATCTACATAAAGGATTAGGACAGCTTATGATCAAAAATAACCAACTGTGAGTATGGAAAGGTTTCTCAAAATGTTCTTGTTACAGTAATTGAATTTTGAATTGCAGAACCTTCAAAATTGACTTAGGATTATCAATAAACAAAGAATTTGGTGTAGCCTTTGGAAATGGCAACTGGTTTACTAATGCAATAATCATGGCGCAATTAGAAAATGAAAAAGAATCGGAATTTTATAGCTGGATACAATTTGAAGACTGTGAAATCTTGGCCACCTCTCATAACGAAAACACGTTTGAATTTTCAGTTGAAATAATTTATGGAGATTTTAAGAAATCTGATGCATCAGCCAAAATCGTAAGTGTTTTTTATAATTCAATATGGATGTAGCAAAAATACGTCTGCAAATCGATGAAATTTTGAAGATAAATACTCCACTTCAAATTGTTCAAATTTAAACCAAGTCTGAGGTGTTTCATCTAATTATGTTTTGAATCGAGAATTTTTTCATACGTGAGTGTAAATTCTTTTGAGCCAAATGCTTTTATCGTTGTCCATGGCAGTCGCTGAAATTGAAGCGACCGTAAATAAAGTAGCCGAAAAATTAAGTTGCCCTAAATAAAGCTACCGAAACTCTAGTCTTTGTATTTAATTCCTTACCTTCTTATGTTATCTACTTTCGGTCAGCTCAATGATTCGGGCACTTTGATTTCAGAAACCATTTTATTCTAAGCAGCTATTGATTATTATGGTATTGAATTAATTGTTTACACATATTGAATTAACCAACTTAAAAATTGGGTGATTTTAGACAACTTTTTACTCTTCAGTGGTCTCCCTGGTGTCGATTAAGAAAATCTACGTGCTCACCCAATTTTTGAACAGACAAGTTAATTATTGTAATATGAATACTAATTGGCAAATTATGTTTGATGAAATGCATTCTTTCATACAAAGAAATTTGAGACGTAAACGCCATGGTTTTGTAGTCGACACTTCTGGCCGTTCTAAATAATGCGTTATTTTTTAGTAAAAGAAAACCCAGCAGTCTATTTTCCCATTTAATTAAAAATTATGTCGAAACAAATTTATGAGTCGTGAGGCTTGTCGAAGTAAAGCGTGTCGTAAAGGCGAACATTAAAAAAAATGATACCCTCGTATTTCCATTGCTTCAATAATACATTATGAATTGAGGAAAAAGACTGTAGCTGATACCATAGAATTTTTCCATTGGTATACTGGTTTTCATGAGATGCTATTGTAATTGATCTTATATTAATTGTAATAAGAAGTTTAATATTCCAGGTATCATTCGTATATATCAAAACTGATGAAAGAACTGGTTGGTTTGATGGATATTTGGCGCTTGATAGTTTGAGGTAATAAACTTACTGTCACCTGTAATAATACACTAAGCTCTTAGATAGATTGTTGAAAGCCTGAATCTCGGATAAGCCAGACTGAAGTTTACCAACATATGATTTATGCATAAAATGAATAAACAATAAGCAATAATTCATTCTCTTAATTCCAAGTTTAATAATTCTCTCGCTTTAACTCATTTCTGAAAAAAAAACATTCAAATTTCAACATAACATTTAATTCACGATTAGAGCTTTTAGTTATTTTTTCACTATACCTTTCCCAAAAATTTGTTCTTTTACAATATTACCTTATTTTCAATGGTTAAAAAATATTTTCACACATAACGCCGATTTTATACCTGGCAGAAAGTAAGCTCATATGTAGGGAATTTCGACTATAGGAGCTCCAGGTTGCACGATTATATTAAATATGAGAATTCTAAAATTAAAAATAAACCTATAGTTAAACAGAAAACAAAGCTAACACATTTTTCAAATGATAGAATTCAGCCACAATTTAGTGTGAAAAATGCACAAAGCATTTACAAATTGACCACATTTGTTTAGAAACTATTTGAACTAGGATTACCCGGAGTTTAATTTTGTTAAAATTCTTTAACAAATATTACCATTTCATTTGTTGAGGCTTAAGATGCCTGTAGTATAAGCTACCAAGTTGAAGCAGCTAAATACGAAAGATTCTTTCTCACTTATATTCCCAAACTTGAATCTACCAATTTAAGATATGTTGAATCCGATGATAGCACACGTGCTCTAGTTTTAACAATATAAATGTAATTGTTTATAGCATTTTCTCACTAAACGAGCCTAAATTGACGACAAATTTGACAAAATCTTTACAAAATGTCCAAGCTGTAATCTTAGATGGTTACCACAGCTCCTTGGAGAATCCTGTCAAAATGCTCTGGATGTCAACAAGTTCTCCAATAGTAAACCTTGAAAATGGGATTTGGCTGAAGGAGGACAATGTAAGCTACTAGATTAAATATATCACACAGAATAGGAAAATAAAACTAAAAAACGAAGTTGGGATATTAATTAGCCATAAAACTTATATTCAAAGCATTAATGAGTCATTGTGGATAATTTTAATTTTCAAATTAAATTACATTTGCCTTCTGCCTGTTTAAATTAATCGGGAATATTTTTGTTTATTGTTGTCTAAATTCAATCAAAACAATTTTAAATACAATAGTATTTGACTTGACATTTTGGTTGACACCTTTGTGAGATGGCTTGTGTTTTCAAATTTATATGTTATTGTTATACAATGGATTTAGCTGTGCTGGGCCACTAAATTAAAGTTAAAATTGATGTAAATTATTGGATTTTATTTGCTTTTGAGTGGATATTTAACAGGAGTATTTTACATGCTTTCTCTCTTACTCCTAGTTTCTCACTCCTTTCTAAACTCAAAGAAAGCAATCTTAGTAGAATTAAATTAGGACAAAGCTGTTGAAAGTATGACTATTGATTACTTTTGGTTTAGATGACCTACATAACAAATATGGAAAAACTATTTGAGATTAATCACAGGTTTGGAGTGTATCTAAGATTATTGTTATAACAGTTATAACTCCAACGCTGTGTGCTATAATAGCATACTTGATCATGGGGAACAAGATACACACCCACAATGGGGCTAAATGTAACTACACATATATTTCGGATATATAAATACACATACACAGTGCGTTCTAATAAGAAGGTAAAATTTTTGAAAAACGATTTTGCTGACAATCTAGAATTGATTGTCAAAATTTTGCACACATTATGGACTGCTCAAGCTCCTGAAAATCGTTGCTGCGAGAGTTCAGTTAACTTTTCTTAGGTTACGAAGTGTCGCAAAAGTCTAATTTGTGAGAGTTTTAAAAACTCTAGTGCCGGATTTTCGCCTTCTTATTTGAACATACTGTATATATTATAGTGGTGAACCTAAAGGTGAAATCAAAAAGTGATCCACGTACACTTTCCCTAAATTTTGATTGGATAACTTCATCAAACCTGATTATAATTTTATCGATGCTTTTGATAAATTCTGCGATTAAGATATTCTTTACTGGAAACTTATTTTTGAATGGTGGTGGAAAAATTGTTTTTGCAATAATTGTCATTAATATATTGTTACAGTTCTAGTGTATTTTAGTTAAAAGTGAACTGTATGATTATTATTTTTATAAATTATTATTAGATAATTTATGTAAATGTTGATTTCCTTTGTGTTTATTTTATTTTATTTGTTTTTGTTACTAATTATGGAAATTAGTAAGCTTAGGATTAGTTTATTATCTTTTCCTTTGTTTTATTATTATAATAGTATAATAATAGTTTTTGTGCACGAGGCACGCTAAGGCTCGAAGGGTATAAAAACCCAGAGCCTGGAGTCCAGAGACTCATTCTGATTTGGACTAAGCTTGAGTAGCTTAGTCTTACCTTGAGTAGGGGATCAGAATCCTCAACAATGGGAGTTAGCAATCTCATTGTTGAGCGAGTATTTGTTTTTACTTTAACGTAAAGTTATTGTTCATTTGTTTTTGATAATTTTTATTAAATAAAGATTAATTTTGTTAATGTATTGTTGTTCCTATTGTCGCATTTATTGAATATGGTTTTGTTTGTTCATTTTTTTAAACTCAAAGTTAATTGAGTTTATAGTAAATTCAGTCAAGAGGTAACTGTTAGAGTTGTTGGTGGAAAAGCCACAAAAAGTTAAAAGTTAAAAGTTTAGTTTAATTTAATTTTCAATTCAATTAGTTTTTTTATAGTTTAAATCAATTAAAATAATTGATTAGGGAATTAGTGTTATTGGATTCTGGGAATTTCGTCCAACTAAATTCAAGTAAGTTGGTCGATTTAGACCAGAACCTTAACAATATATAGCTTCAAATAAGTCACTACTTTCTCAAATCCGAACAAAAAAGTTTGCTGTTTCGTCTTTCCATACACTATTTTTTATATTATATATATTTCCATAATATTTTATAGCATTTCACGTGTAATTGAAATGAAAATTGGACGAGGTAACTTATAAAGTTATTGCTGCTAACCTAAAATAATCGAAAAATGAATAACTCGGAAGTATATACTCATAAAATGATAAAAAAAATAGTACAGTGCACGACGTCTNCGAAAAATGAATAACTCGGAAGTATATACTCATAAAATGATAAAAAAAATAGTACAGTGCACGACGTCTATAAGAGCATCCTTTATAAGAACATTCGGGTTATAAGAGCAGAGTTTTGCGGGTTTGGTTTGCTCTAATGCATTCAGCATGGGACATTAACGCGTTATAAGAACAATGTATAAAAGAGCAAAACGGTTATAAGAACTACCTTTTGCTGGGTAATTTTTGGAGCGGGAGTTGGATATAAGAGCAAAAGTCAAACCTCAAACAAAAATAATCTTTTTACATCTTCAATTTCTAAAAGTACCACTTGAAATCATTTCAGTTGAAATGTCGTTCTTGTAAAATCTTTACAAAACTTTAAATAGGAATAAACAATTGCAATTTTTGACGAGATCGTCGACGATAATTACAGTCGATAACTTTATTTAAGATCTATACTATAGTATAGATTTTCTTTTTATAAATTTTGAAAAAAAAATTCTTCTTGCCATATACTTTTTATAAGAACATCCTGCTCTTATAAGCGTTGTAAGAACAAACGGTTATAAGAGCAGGATTTCCAGGCGACGGAGGGAAGTTCTTATAACCGTCGTGCACTGTATTAGTGAATAAAAATAAATTAAAATCATGAGTCAAACTTTCCAACTACTACCATTTGAACTGCCAACGTAACAGCCGACAATACGAAACGAGAAGCTTTTACAATTATTTTATTAAAAATCTGCATCCATTTATTCTAAAATTTAGGAGTTTTATCTAAAATTTTCCTGTTTTCGGGTGCGACAGAATGTTGAGCTGTTTCGTTCTGAGGTATCAGGAATTATCGCTCTTATTATTGCTCTCGCACCAGAATCAGGCAAATGAAAATTCATTCAATTTTAAAGTTAAATTCAAATTTGATCCCAAGAGACTTTCCACTAAGACATAAATTTCTCAGAAAAAGTGAAATCATGCTTTAACCATAATTGAAAAACTAGGAACAATCTGTACAAGAGTAAAAATTCTTTTTCAGTGTATCATAACCTTAGCTTGGACAAACGCTTCAAATCAAACCAAAAACTACTCAACGGATTACATAATTGTTGAAGAAATTTTAGCTAAATGGGACGGAGAGCTTATTATTGAAATACAACGGCAGTGAGTATATACTAATATACAGTGTGTTCAAACAAGAAGGCGACATTTTTCACAAATGATTTTGCGGAAAATCAAAAATTAATTGTATGCCAGACTTTTTCACACTTTATGTTCTGCTCAAGTCACATAAAAGCATTACTATAAAAGTTCAATTAAATTTTCTTACGTTAAAAATTGTACGAAAAGTCTAATTTGTAAATTTTTATAAAACTCTAGTCCCAGATTTTCGCCTTTTTATTTGAACAGCCTGTACAACCTGCGAAATGCAATTAAAACATTTTCTTGCGGTAGATATATTCAGATAAAAGATACAATGAAAAACCTAAATGAAGCAATTCAGTCCTTGAAATATGCTGCATCCAATGAAGACATGGAAACAATCTTGTTGATGGAAGCATCATTCCACAATCCTGAAGTGCATAGCGCAGGGCTGCAGAAAGTAAAAAATATTTCCATATTGGATGTAACCTATGATGAAAACGTCGAAAATGGAGTATTAAACATCTACTTTAAATCAATAAGTGGAATCCACAGGACTAAGACTCTAATGCAAACGGTAATATTCTTTCAGGACTATTCATCGAAAATCGTTTAACTCTAATTTTTTGGTAATTCTTGCAAATTAATAGTCCGATTTATGCGGAAGAGATTAACAAGCAGATAGTGACAGCTGCGTTTTTTATCACATATTATTTTTTATTACTCTTATGAGCATACTTCATTCAATGTTTTTTTACAACATAAAACTAGAATTATTGCTGAAGGGGAACAGACAAATTCTATATTTAATTTGGCTGTTCGATTCACATGATTCGTGAAGCAGACATAGCCAAGAGGAATATAATTTAATTGTAACTATCACGAGATTCATAAGAAATGTGATGTTGCCATATGAAATTTTTCAATAGAAGATCACTGTTTTCTAAAATCTGCAGTCAACTACTCCCTATTCGTCGTAATTTTTTTGAAAATATATCCTTTAGCTGTGCTTATTCCAATAAAACTTTGAAGAAAATCCGTTAAAGCACAATCCGATATGTTACATGGACACATTACTCTTGACAATGTTGGCCAGAGCTTTGAGATCAAAATTATGCTCCTACACTAATATACTTGTTTGATATAGTATGTGAAATATTGTACGGCTATCTAGCTGACCATTCGTTCAATTGTGATTTGTGACTGGAAAATTAAGTAATACTTAGAGCAACTTATTTATAGAAGAATGCAATGGCACAATTGTTGTGCTTATGAACAATGTCTACAGTCGCAACAGTGGACAGATTTTATGATTGCTATAACGACGTCTTTGCTCAAATTTTATCATCTTGTTCACAAAAGTTAGTTCCATTACTTACCGTCCAAGATCTCAATATACTTTAAGTATTAATACCTGATTAAGTCTAAAATTTTGACTACTTCAATACAGACAATAAATTTAAGTCTGTATTGGTAGGATTAAATCTAATGTAAGTTTAATCGCATTTACATGTAAATAAGCCATAAAATGATACCAATCAGCTAAACATAGTTTATAAAATAGAATACTACAACCTCATAATAACCAAGATATAAGCGTAGATAAAGTGTAGATAAGCTTAACCTTTTGCTACCTCTGTCAAAGAAAATATTATCTGAAGCCCCTAACACAACGTTTATACACTTTTATTATATTGATATTGAAAATCAAGCAGTAGTCTGAGTGAATTATAATGCATCTGTTCTATCACTTTACTATTTGTCCACATCATTCAGGCTTTAGGGTTATATGTTGAACCGGTGACAAAACAAGTGAGTTTGATTGTCATGATGTCGTTTTTGATGTTGGACATGTCGATTAAGATTCACTTAAATTGACATACTATACTAAACGAAATGTGCTAGAGCAGCAGGACAAACAACTGGAATTTACACATACCATTTAATAAAAATTTATTTAATATTACATTTCATACGTCATTTTTCAGTGTGAACTAAGCGTAGTGTGCGTGGAAAATCTACAGTTAGAAAATCTCCATCTATCAGAATCTTACGATAATTTCAAAGGATATATGCCGGAAAAGTTTCCAGAGTAAGTGGCATTTAGTTGAAACATTATTTCAGACCATTTAACTGAAATTAATTGTAGGATGCTTTATATACCGACCAAGAACCATGAGAGTTTACCTAATAATGTGGAAAGTTATATGAATTACGCCATAATAATTGGCAGTATACGACATAATTCTGAACTATCTCGGAAGATACTCACAGTGAAATACAAGTACAAACAGGAGAACATGTTGCATCTACTCGAAGTAAAAACTTATACAAAAAATAATAACACCGGCTCCTACGATGTAACTATTCAGCCCGAGAAGAAATTCAAAAATTGCAACATCATTTATCATAACGCTTATTTGGTAACTTTACAATTTTTCTTAAATTTGTTGAAAACCTTACCCTATTGCTTTTATAGTGCCATTTCTGCATTGCAAATCTTGATGATCCACTGGACATACAAACCAAAGTTCGCGTGAGAATTAACCCTGAAGTTCAGTAAGTTATTATTTCTTATTTTATTTATATTCCTTGAAAACCCTAGTAAACGTTGAGTACAACTAGGAACAACCAGGTATTAAGAAAGTCTAACAATTCAAGAACATCGTTTTCTAGGTTCATTATTATGAGAAATTACCTATCGAAATTTAAAAAAAGGAACTTGTTAACCCTTTCATTCAGGAATAATTCAGCATATCAGTGAAAATAGGGAATAATAAAATAATACTCACTAGACTCAGCTCAAAAGTCTATGTGTGCATTATACTATGGTTTCTGGGAACTACACTTGACAGTTTCTTTGGTAATATTCAGAGATTACTTGACTCCATTTATACAGGAAACATAAACAGCTAATCTAAGTCACACAAATTATATTAGTTTGTTAGCTGACTGAATAATATCTCTGCCACTAGAGGAGAGGGAGTGGTAGAATACCCATTAAAGTTCTTAGTTCGTCGATTGAATCGTTTGACCCGTAAGATCAATGAAAAAATACATATGCGATTGGCTTAGTATTGAAATTTTTCAATGGTATAGGTTTATATAAAGAGCATTTAAGAGGGATTTCACAGGACGTTAGCACAGGATTACCAACGACTATGATGTTGGTAATATCTGTCGTGGTTTGAAATATACATTGCGTTTCCACTGTAGACAAAACAATTTTCGATTATATCAGCGTATGCGCCAACTAATTCATCACTGACAAAGTCTTGTTCTACTGTATGGGTTTATTTTTACTTTTTCATTTACGAGGCTGCACTCATGAGTTAGTATAGTGTAAATAGGCAAAACGTAATAATACTAACGCTGATCAATTTGATTCATGTTAATTCAAGTTATGCAGTAATCGAAGAATATATAAATTTAGAATACAATAAGTTAAAATCTTTGTTGTAAATGATCATCAATTATTTATCATGAATTTATTTAGACAGTTATCAAGCTTATCAAGGTAAGAGTACTTTAAGTAATTAAGGTGCTATCGTGAACACTAATAGAGTAACAACATTGCGGATGATAATACACGCGGAAATTTGAAAAGAAACTTCTTAAATGAAAAAAGTTGGAAATTGTTTTCTTCAGTGGCTGGAATTATTGAAATGTCGAAACTAGTACTATTTGAACAATAAAAAAGGAAAAAGTTGGAGTCGACAATTCTAGAATAGTTAAAGTTTCTCAATACAGAAAATCCAGTTGCCAAGAAAGTCATGGCTAAAGTACTTTGGGGTCGCTCAATCCCTGTCAGTAAATTTATTACTGCCTTGAGGTGGGTAGAAATGGAAAGGCGTATGATGTGTTGAAATATAAGATAACTCGGTATTTCTAGCAAAGAGGAAATAGATGTAGTAACAGGATTATGTAACTTAAAAAACTCAAAAAATTTTTTATACCTTTANTCTAGCAAAGAGGAAATAGATGTAGTAACAGGATTATGTAACTTAAAAAACTCAAAAAATTTTTTATACCTTTAACCATCGATTGTCTTTTCCGTTTTTCATTGCTTACTTATTATCATTTTTAACATTTTAATAATATCAGCTANTTAACCATCGATTGTCTTTTCCGTTTTTCATTGCTTACTTATTATCATTTTTAACATTTTAATAATATCAGCTAGTGAACATTACAAGTCGAAATATTTGGCAATATAAAACTTACAGAGGGAATTTTTCATTCATTGCTGTGTGAAGATAGCTGTAGTTGTTCTGATTGGCATCAATTTCAATATTCAGTGCCGTAAAGAGAACACATAGTACCAAAAACTAAATACCATGTGTGTGCGTGAATTTTCACAAACCGACTTATCGGTTTACCGAATTGGTGCGTTTTTTGAGTGCAAATTCCTTATTTGAAACTTAAAAATTCCTTATATCCAACCAATTCAGTAAACCGATATGTCGGCTCGTGAGTTTTTACGCACAAACACGGTATTTAATGTTTGGTTCTACAATACATTTATAGCGTGCACACTAAGCAAACATTTTATAGTAAACATCGGATTATCCAAAATCTGAAAAACCGGGGACACTTTTTGTGAGCTGAGGTTTGGCTTACGCACATGCCTAACAATCAACATAAGAAATAATTTGTTTGGCTTTCCAGAAGTCTACATTAATTTATAATGATATATTGTGGAGATATAATCTTCGCTGAAAATATACCAATTTCACTTTCGTTGCTATTTCTGCGTTTCAGAAGTCCCTCGACAACAATATGCTATTAAATTTAATAGCAAAAATGTTCAAGTTTCTCTAAAACATTTAGTAACTATTTGCTGTTGCGTTAACCAAGCTTAAAAATAAATTTATATGTACAAAGTGTATTCATCTTAAACTAAACCTTAACCAACTGTTCGGTTTAACCGAGCCTGGCTCTATCTTGTTATCATGCCCAGTACACATAGACAGAGAAAGTTTTAATGAAAACTCCAGCAAAATTTCTACCCCTTTATTTTTAACCTTCTCCGTGCGGTAATGTAAAGTTTACCCCTTCATGGTAACTCGGATGATCCATACGATGGAATAAGTGAAACTCAGTAAATAGTGTTACACCTTCGCTTATGGGTTCAAGAAATTCTGTTATGTGGATCATCGAAGTTACCGTAAAGAGGAATTTAGAGTTCTCCTTATTTTCTCAAATAGAATCAAGATTTAATCATATTTTTTTGAGAATTGTCTGCTTGTAAAACGGTGAAACATAGTCAATCTGAAATTTGAGGGTAGTTGGAAGTATGTGGCGAGAACGACAAGAAAATTTGAATCATCGCCCATATGGTATATTTTTTAATCTGACACTGAACGGAGGCTATCATGAAGGTCTCTTTTCGTCTCATATTCAACCATTAACAATTGTCTTACACTCTACAAACAATTTACAAATTTTGTTTCTAGTAATCTTTCTAGTCTTTAAAAACCAGGTTTCGAATTTTGTCCTTCCAAACTTTTTCGGCTATTATATACATTGCCAAATACTATATTTTGCTCTTCCTAAGTTGAATTTGTTATGCTTAAAGGCATTGTCATTCCTTGAATTTCACCAATATCTGGAGTTTTTTTTTATATATTTATTTCAAACCTCCCAGTGCACTATTGTCCGCGTATGCGAGAGGTGGTCAGCCATTTTTTCTAAACAGTTTTGTCATCACTTACAAAAAATTTAAAGCTCACAAAGGCTACCGACAATTTTAATGATATATAAAACTATCCTACATATTTTTTATTTAATAATTTTCAGAACCATCCAAGTGAGTACTGATGAAGAATATGGTACAACTCCCCTTGACATCACCAAAAACTACATATTCAAAAAAAATGAAGCATTCCTGTCTCTTTCAATTTTAATAAGAGAAGAAGAAACCGAGGATATTGAGTTCAGGAAAATTTATGTCTGCAACTTATTTCTTGATCAGACAATGAACATACCCGACACGTACATATTTCGTTACCAAGTTGATACAGAAACTAATAATTCCAACACCTGAACACAAAGTATTTAGTGAAATTGTAAATTCATTTTTCCTCTGTTAGAGATGAATATATATTTAAATGTAAATGTTTAAACAAAATTTATATACTCTCGAACCAAATAGCATTGAGCCCTCGGCATGAGTCGCATATGACAATTTTCCAAACAAACATCTCAAAATTGGAGTTGTGTGCGGCAGTCAATCAATTGTATTGTATTGTGATTTACTCTTTGAACGACATGTCGTCCAGAGTTTCAAAAATTTCTACACAGATATTGCTATAAATAGAATTTTCTAATTTTAGAACAGGATTTTGAGTAGATTTGGTTAATTCAACGTTTCTTTCAATTAATCTATCTCGCGAATCCACTATTTCTTTTCATATTTTTGAGTTTTTGACTTGTGTATCATTTAAAAGAATTTGCCTACATTTCTTTCATTTTTGATTTTCATTACATCAAAAATTTTTTACCTTGTGTCTCGGAAGTCTTTAATGTGGCGCAAGTAACACCTTTGATACGTTGACATGCTATAGCAGTTGCCTGAATCACATTTTTAATTCCAATTTTTTCTAGAAATTTCTTGCTATCAGATGTCTCCCGCCCAACTCCTTGTACACTCTCCTTCAATTTAATTAGAAATGGTTTTACCTTTAACACTATGTCTTTTTGAATTTTTGGTGGCAAGGTAAATGTAAATAAAAATTATGACTTATCTGAATTAAGAATTAAACTTTAACTTCACCACCTAAAAGTTTAAATGAGAAGACGCGCACATCTCGAAAGAAAAAACAAAAAATCTCGCGGCGAGAACTTTGAGAGCTCAATGCTATTTGGTTCGAGAGTATATACATTAACTCGTATTTCTTCCTCATCTGTACTCCTCCAAAACTTCATGACCCTAAATCTAGCTGATAACTGAGCTCCAATAATTCGTTGTTTTTGTGAATTTTTATAACCACTCCAATCTAGGTATAATTTACAATGAAGATTGTTACTCCTCATCATATTGTCCATCAGACTTTTGTCTGTGTTTGTTCTCAACAAACAACTCCAAAAATTATGTACTCCTACCATCATCATTTCGGGATCATAGTCGATCCATATCACATTACATAATTACATAATTAAAGCTCGGTTGTCCTCTTGATTTTGGGTCACGAAGGTTTAGAATAAACTATAAATAAATCCAAAATTTGTGCCTCTTTCAATACCGTTATTTCAACTTTTATGATGTCTGAGTTTAAAAGAATTATTTCTAATTTTCAAACCATTTTTAAGTTCACAATATAATTTAACAAATCGATAAAACCGAAAGCATATCTAGAGTCATTTTTTTGAAAATTTATGCCATTTTTATTATGTGTTGCAGACATATTATAGATCTGTTCTGTTCGTCCTTCCTTTGGTGCACTAACTTAAAGACAAATTGACTGATCGAGATCCAGTTTTACTAATAGATAGCCTATTCACTAGTGACGGACAAGTACGAAGATAAGCGGCATACCTCAACTCTAAACTAGTTTTTAGTTTTCTCCAGAGACTCCAATTTTGCTTTATGGGAATTTATTTTTAAACTCTGGTTAGGGTTATGGCTGCGGTAGGGTAATGCCTGGCGTGGGGTAATGCTCAGGGTAGCGTAATGTCGGGGTCGGTTACTATACTCGGTTCGATAAAGCAATGCCAGGGGTAGGTTTGAGCATGGGCTATTCCGTAGTGAAAACCATGTATCGATCCATCCATTAGTTATCAAAATATTCGAGTTATTATTGACCACTATCCCGGTCTTTAGACT
Organism: Holacanthella duospinosa; assembly: GCA_002738285.1. Classification (NCBI taxonomy): domain Eukaryota; kingdom Metazoa; phylum Arthropoda; class Collembola; order Poduromorpha; family Neanuridae; genus Holacanthella; species Holacanthella duospinosa. The sequence goes on from NIPM01000057.1 coordinate 187,076, forward strand.
ACCCCAGGCACTACCCTACATCGAGAATTGTATTAGCCGACGTTACCTATCTACGGCCATTTCCTGACTCGTGACATTTCCCTACTCCGACGTTACTGTACCGTGGGCATTACCTTATCCCGACATTACCCAACGACGGGCATTATCCTACCCCAGGAATTACCTTTTCCATGACATTACCCTACCTCAGGTATTACTCAACTCCCAAACTTTAGTCTACCCTGGAAACGTGCGCAGTGGATGTTGTCATGCGCAGTAAACATTGGACGTGCACAATCAACGTTTATGTGCTCATTTGAAGATAATATGCACACTGATGTTATGATTAGACTCACTTGATTTTGGATTAGTTTCTAACAATATATTTCTATATCCCGAGACGCTTGGCGTTTGATGCTTTAGAAAAGTGAAATTTTTCTTTTGCCTTCAAATAAATTTCTCCTCCTTGTCTAAGCATAAATCCCTAAGATCATAAGCTAACTAAGCGTTGAAGCCATAATTTGAGAAATTGCTGTTTTGACTCCACTTGACGTTTTGATGATGGTTTTAACATATTTACCAACGCTCACAATTAGCTATAAGAGTGTTGTTTATGTTTTAGTTCTAATATTCGTAATTCATAGTAATTAATGTTCGTCGTTATCGTTTAATTTCGATTAAAGGTCTCCAATTTCGTTAATTGTTGAGGAAGATCGAGCAATACCAATCAATTGCTCCAACCCGGAACACTGTCGATTGTTGAGACAAGTTTCTAATATCAAATTATGTCGAAGATACCGATCAGTATCGATGAAACATTGTCTCCAATTTCGATAACTTAAATCCATGTTTTTATTCACACTTGATCGTGGATATCATTAGTTTCTACCAGTTACTGAAATTGTATTCTATCATAACAAAAAAAAATTTTTCGAAAATTTTTCGAAAATTTTTTCTTCAAGAGTTTTCCAAAGTAAAATTTCCCCATTCATTTAGTGTTATTTTTTGCAACTAAAAGTGATCTAATTTAAAAATCGATTCGGTAGTAACTATTTCTTGTTGCTTTAATTGAATACTTTTCGTTGTATCTCTTGAAATATTTATTCAGTTCAGTGGCCGGTGTACCGAATTTCAACTCGTTCCTCAGAAAGATAATGTCAAACTTCACTTACGCCCAGAATTCCTGGTTGAAATTTTTTATTAAAAGTCCACTCTCTTTTATGGTTTTCGCATTATGTTCTAACTCCTTTATGATTTCGAAAAAATCTGTATTCTCGGGGTTAAAAAATACTTGTGAAACATGAATCATTGTTCGCAGCAGCTAACTTTTATATTTTTTTTACCATTATTTAATAAGGGATTTGGGGGGAAGAGTTGAGGAGGTAATCTGTAAACCTTGGAAAGTACCAAGTTTTCAATACTTAAATAGAAAAGTTCAATTTTGTCTTCCCCTAGTGTTTCGATATTTATTACTTTGTTTGTAAAATAGCAAATTGGCTATAAGTTATGTTTTGTTAATGCTTACATAATTGTCGAGATAAATTTTGCAAGTCTGTTGAAGTATAAGAATATTTCGTAATACGGTTGATTGTTGTTACGAGAATCGTATTTAATAGTAAATGTGAGGCCGGGTTTGTTTGTTTTTCTTCCGCATATTCCTTTAAAACGGTTAGACCAAATCACACGTGGTTTCAGCATAATGTTAAGTGTTCCAAAAAATAGAACGATTATTTCACATTGCACCCACACATGGGCCTTTTGGATACGCCGTACCTTTGGGTACGGCAGATACGCCGTACATACGGCGTACCCCGTACCTTTGGTGCGAGTACGGTACGATACGGCGATAATTTTAGAACCAGATACGGAGTACGGGTACGGTACTGCCCACTTACTTAATGAGGAACGGGTACGGTAGGTACGCCGTACCTTTGGGTACGGGGTATGGGTACGATACGCTAGGATATGGTGCGAATTGTATACCAGTGGAGGCAAACTCAAAATGTGTTATTTTATGAAATGAGAGGAATTTCGAGTACCTCCTCACCTACTCCAACTTAACATCTCATAGTTACTCACCTGACCAAGTTTGTCACACATTTGTAACTTTGCTCTAACTTAAAATTAAGAATTTGAAACATTCACAACCGAAATTATAATTTCAATTTCACTGTTATTCATGGATTTCATGATACCATTCTGATTTGTAAGATGAGTTTTCACAATCATCCAATGTACAATACCCGGTTTATTCCTCTATTCCAATACTTATTTAATTTACAAGTAATATTTACTCAATACGCACCACCATTTTTCAATAACTAAAAAATTTACTTTCTGTCAAAATCCATACGCAACCTAGACTTAATTGATGACTTCTTCGATCGGGTGGCGGATTTTGACTTTGAGATTGGATGGTAAATAAACCGAATTTTCGATTTGCAATTCAAATAATACCAAATTTTTCACTATTCAACTTCGATTACTTATGGGTGTTGAATTTCGATTTCGATTGAAACCTGGATATCGATTTCAGCTGGTGCATGTTCCAAGTGTGATTAGCTTTATATAGCTTTATATAACGGCAATTTATTTGACCTGACCTGGCCCTGACCATGAGTCAAGATTCGTTAAGCTCCCGAAAGTTAAATTGATTTATGTGACATAAGCCATAATTCTTCTACAATTATTTCTGTTTTTGGAATAATCCTATAAATTTGATTAATAAATAAAGCTTTGACAATTAACAACTATGGTCTCAAAAACGTAAAATTTTTATTAAGTTACTTACCAGATTTTTTTAATTATTAAGATAAGGTACGGGGTACGGCAGTTACGCCGTACCTGGGTTGTTAGGTACGGTACGGTACGGTACGGACCGATTTTTGAGTAAGATACGGGGTACGGGTACGGTACGGCCCATCTACTGAATGAGACACGGGTACGGTAGGTACGCCGTACCTTTAGGTACGGGGTACGGGTACGATACGGCAATAATATTTTCTTAAGGTATGGGGTACGGAAAGTACGGCGTACCCAAAACGCCCATGTGTGATTGCACCCCGTGACCACAGTGGTGCCTAAAATCAATTGTTCCTTTGAGGTGGAAGATTTGGCATGAGCATTTTCATGGTAAAAATAATTATTTCAGATATTCGATCTGTATTTTGGAATTTTTTTATATGTTGGCGATGCCATNTTGTGTGATTGCACCCCGTGACCACAGTGGTGGCTAAAATCAATTGTTCCTTTGAGGTGGAAGATTTGGCATGAGAATTTTCATGGTAAAAATAATTATTTCAGATATTCGATCTGTATTTTGGAATTTTTTTATATGTTGGCGATGCCATAGTCCCTACCTTAAGATTTGCAGTGCACCGTGTATACAGCGAAGAAAGACGCCACCATGACAAAAAATTGAAAACAAATTTATTTTAATATTGATTCTCTTGCCACAGTTTACTTCCTGATGGAAACGGCACATCATTGCCCGGAACTCCGCGCAATTTCGCGATCGCGCCTGTAAAAAATTGAAAATATTTTTTCTTGGATATTATAATTTATTACTCGTCAAATGTTGCCCATGATAAAGTTGGTCCGTGATAGACGCGGTCCACACTTGTCCCCTCCACGGCGCACCGTGAGCCCCGCGGCTCACGGTGCGCAACACAAGTGTAAATTTTTTTGATGTTAAACTTTTTTACGTTTTGACTGTTGGCTTTGCCACAGTTGCTACCGTAATATGCATAGTAATCGCCGTAGCACGCCGTCGCCACCTTGGCTGTAATACTTTGAAAAGAAGTTTTTCTTGAATCTTATTTTTTTTACTGTTTACTTGTCGGCCATAATAGACTTGCTTCACAGATACATGCAGTGCCACCCTGCCAGTTCCATGGCGTACCTTGATCGCCACGGCAGTAAAAAAAATTGTAAATTTTATTGATGCTAAACATTTACTTTTTGGATGGTGTCCATGCCTCAGTTGATACCTTTATGGCTGCGGTGGACCGTGACCGCGGAGACGATAATAAGCAATGAAAGGAATTCTACTCTTTTTATGTTGGCCAGTAAAAAAAATTAAAAAGAATTTGTTTAATAGTAAAATGTTTTTGTACCCTTTGGATGTTTCCTATGAATCAGTTGCCTCCGAAATGGGCAAGGTGCACCTTGACCTTCACCGCAAGCATTTTTTTTAGATGTTTGGGAAAGCGTGTTGAGGCAAACGTTTTCAAAACACGGGTTCCTAGCAATTCCACAGTTGCTTCCATGATAGCTATGGCCTTCGTCATATTTATCGAATGTACTCTTTTTGAATAAGAACACAATTATACAAAGTTTTTGTATGTAGCATTGTCACGGTCGTCACATTACTGCTCCAGTAATGGTCTCAAAGATATTTTCTTTGAGAAATAAATTTCCAATTCTTAGCAACTTGAATAGGTTATAGTTGGCACCGTCATGGCCAATGTTCACTGTAAATGCTACTGTTTAAAATTTTTTTAAGGATTCAAATACGTTGCTGTAATTATTGTGATGTCCTGTCACATTAATTGCCGTTATGGTCTTGGCGTACCCTGTTCCAAATACTCTTTTGAATATTAAAGAAAGCATTTCAACTTTTAACTGAGTTTTACTTATGTAAAAAGTAAATAATTCGATGAAATATTGATAAAGGATCACAAATGTTTTCCTATTTTTAAATTATGCCTAAGGTCCCAATTGCGTGAAAATTTGGAGCTTGAAAATTTAATTGCGTGAATTTTTAGTTTTGTCAAACTTTCCGTATCATATAACATTTAGATTTTTGTATCTATATAAATTTTTCAAATATTCTTTTTCTAACACCTAAAAATTGATAATTCATCTCCAGGTTATATTTTTATAAAAAATTGCTAAACATTTGCTAGAATTACATTTTTCATATCATTAATATAACATACATAAATAATAATATACATAACATAATAATATAAATAATGTAATATAATATAATAATATAAATAACATAAAAATAATAACATATATTTTCCATATCATTCATAAGCCCGTGTCTGTTTGTGTAAAAATTTAAGTGATTTGTATCTATTGCTTGTCAACTGTAATTTGGATCAATTCCCAGCATGCAATTACACACCATTTACTCGCTTCATGCTCGTGTATAGCACGGCGATGTGAAACTGTGTATTTGGACACATTTTACACGACTTTGCAACGGCGATAATAATATAATGAAAAAACGTGTATTTTCGACATGGCGTTGGTTGATGCGTAAAACTCTCGAATTTTACACAATCTCTATCACACATGTAAAACGTGTTGTTTATTACATATGAAAGCTCGATGAAGATTCGTCACTTGAAACATTAGAATAACAATGCAAAAGCGCATATACTACACAGAAAGTACATTTTATTTTAATGTTCAATGTCCAAAAACAATTAGGAAATTAATTAAAAGCTAGTACGCTAATTAGTTTCATTTTGGAGAAACTAATTAATGGGATACATAAATTTCGACTTCTGTATGGGAGACAAAAATATTTCATTGTTAAATTAGACTTATGAACAAGTCTACTCGGGGAGAGCTTTCTACAATAGTAAATTCCTAGGACTGAGCTTTCAAATGAGTAATACTTGGCATCCCTCTCATCAAGAAATACTTGTATTTTTAATGTCTCACCGACATCTTCAACGACAATGCAGATATCGCCTTCTGTAGTATAGAAGCATCGATCTCCTGGCCTAGTACATATTTTGTATGCTTTGTCGACGGTTGTCAAACAAATGTTCGTTCTTTTTCAACAATTCGCTTTACTAACTGCCTGAGACAAAAGGATTTCCCATGAACTAACCTTTCTAGTTGGTACAAGAAATTCTCAAACTCAAAAGCAGTTGTAAGTTGTCAATTTCTTGTCATCAGCCAAATCAGGGGGCCATTTTGCTCGTACGGAATCTGGAATTTAAACAAGTACCGATCAGGTTTTATTAAGTCCACGAGCTTTCTATGAATCCTCGAAATATGTATCAAAACTGTGAATTTTGAGTCTATATTTTGCCGCTCTGCCGCACCACTTCCAAATTGGCGAATGGGAGTTTAACAGGCAAAAAATGTGTTTCAATTAATAACTTTTATTTCGTCAAAATTTTTCGGATTAATTTGAACTTTTGCTTGGGTGTGCAGAAACTCATTTTAAGAATGTATTTTTCATGGTTTTCGAAAATATTCTTAAACACATTTTTGATTGAACAAATTAATTCTTTTGTATTATTTTCTAAATTAGCACTCGGCATTCCGTCATATGTTTTCGGATTAATTTGAAATTTAGGAAGTATATGCTTGGACTGATTTTACAAATGTATTTTCTTTGGAATACTTTTTTTTCAAACAGTCCATTATATTTTATTTACAAGTATTTTGTAAAATATGCACAAATACCTTCTCAAAATACGGTTGTTAAGTCAATCCAACAGTAGAAAATCAAATGACGCAATGCCGATTGTGAATTCAGGACACCAATGTGTAAACTAAATTGAGAATAATGTTTTTAAAGTCATAAAAAATTTAATTTTGGAACAATTCCGAAAACATGCAAAAATACTTTTCCAAAATGTGTTCAAGTACATATTTCCNACCAATGTGTAAACTAAATTGAGAATAATGTTTTTAAAGTCAAAAAATTTAATTTTGGAACAATTCCGAAAACATGCAAAAATACTTTTCCAAAATGTGTTCAAGTACATATTTCCTAAATTTCAATTAATCCCAGAATATTTGATGAAATTCCGAGTACTAATTAGGTCACCACCATTTGAAAATAATAGAAAGAAAATTTTTATCAAAGATTGCACCGTAAGAAATTCTCATGTAAAAGACGATGGTAATAAACGCATGGTATTCATACTCTTGTTTTACATGTGTTGAATGAATTCAGTAAACCAGCTAGGCGTCTTCAACTCACCGTGTTGTATACGTGTAAATTTTGGCAATTAAGTTTCATGTGTGTAAAAAGCGCAGTTTACACGCCACAAATGCATGCCGTGTTGCAAAACACATCGACGAGTCGAAGTTTACACGGACTAACACGGTAAATCAATGGCTTTTGCAAGTAGGGTTGGTTCACTGTCAGGTTGAAGCTCAGACGAATAAGCTATTATCAGTAGCTTTCGAATAAGAAACAAGAAATTGAGGGAAAGGGAAGAAAAGTAATAATTAATCAAATCATCAACTATCTGTCGCAAAAGTTTACCCCTTCCCCTCAATTCCAAACCCTATAACTGGTAAGAAATTTTCTATCTCAAAATCATAAGAATTTTGAAATTTCTAACTTAACATGTACCTTATCTCAGCTCAATTCATTGAAATTGCAATTATTCAGTAAGGATAATTTTCAGGATGAAAATTAAATGTCAGTTATGTGGGGGACAAGAGAGAATCGAAATNTTACACGGACTAACACGGTAAATCAATGGCTTTTGCAAGTAGGGTTGGTTCACTGTCAGGTTGAAGCTCAGACCAATAAGCTATTATCAGTAGCTTTCGAATAAGAAACAAGAAATTGAGGGAAAGGGAAGAAAAGTAATTATTAATCAAATCATCAACTATCTGTCGCAAAAGTTTACCCCTTCCCCTCAATTGCAAACCTATAACTGGTAAGAAATTTTCTATCTCAAAATCATAAGACTTTTGAAATTTCTAACTTAACATGTACCTTATCTCAGCTCAATTCATTGAAATTGTANAAATTTTCTATCTCAAAATCATAAGACTTTTGAAATTTCTAACTTAACATGTACCTTATCTCAGCTCAATTCATTGAAATTGTAATTATTCAGTAAGGATAATTTTCAGGATGAAAATTAAATGTCAGTTATGTGGGGGACAAGAGAGAATCGAAATTCACAAGCAATCGTATGAAAATCGTAATTCATATAGAAAATGTCTCCATTTGTCAATAAAACATACAATAGGTAGTCATAGAAATAATAGACGATTATCAGAATTAAGTTATGCACCTAAAACTTGGCCTAAGAATTTGTTCTTATGAAACTGCTGAATATCATAATATAGAAGAAAACTAGGGTTAGCGAACTCTGTTTATGCCGGCATAATTAATCATGCTAGGTAGTCAATTAGACAATGTTAAACGCTAACTGTGTTTCAGAAGGTTTTAGGATATTCAGTTGTATATCTATNACTCTGTTTATGCCGGCATAATTAATCATGCTAGGTAGTCAATTAGACAATGTTAAACGCTAACTGTGTTTCAGGAAGGTTTTAGGATATTCAGTTGTATATCTGTCCTGATAATTGAATTATATATATCCTGCGATTAAAATGAAACGTCACATAAAATTGTTGTTCGTTTACTGTTATTTCTATCGCAATAAGCCGTCAAATTAGCGATTAAGTATGTTTCACTTCTTTTACTATTTAAAATACGGTCAGTGTACAATGCCCCATTACAATTTTGTTACCACAAAATTTTGGGTACGGTCTGATATAATTTCATAGTGTAACATCATCTTATTCCACACTTTATGCACCTGAGAACCATTATCGCAATTTCTGAAGCAACCGAGTTTGTAATTTTATATTTCATCAATTCTATAATGGTGAAAATCACATAACCTTAGATTCTGTAGTCCTGAATATGCCTAGTGAATCTGCCCAGTGAAAAAACATTACATCTTGCAAATAAAATTCGGCAGTTTAATTTCGTTCATTGTTGGATTATATAATTCAGTTTCATTGTAGACTAGTGTGCTTCATGACTCCGACTCCGGAGTCACCCGTGGTTTGCTATGGAGTCAGAGTCGATGACTCCGGAGCAGGCATATGCAAACAAGGAGTCGGAGTCAATGACTTCGGAGTCGACTCCACACAATTGGAGTCAGTAAGGGATGGTACACTAAATACTGCAGCTCTGCTGCTTGCAAAAATTAAAATTTTTGGATGTTCTTTTGAGACGATGTACTAAGAGATGGGCGTTTCAAAAAAATATCCAAAAATTTCAATTTTCAAAAAATCATAACTTTTGTTCTACTGGTCCTAGAGACTTGATTTTTTCTACTTCCTACCCTACTTTGTAAAGCTTTATCCGAAACTGGCACCAGTTTACCTGAAATAATTTTTTAACTAAAACTTTCTCTACAACAAAAAAAAACTGAATGCTTTCTCCAGCAAAAGTGCATGGGCCAATAGTCTCTTCCCTAATAAACTTATATTATGGTTGGACTGTATAGTGTAGCTGCAATATACAGTTACTTTGCTCCTAGTTTTAAGAGCATTTTTAAATTTAAATATTTTAAATAATGGGGGCATGCCGACGAAGAATCCGACAACTCAAAATTAGAAATTGTTTACTAATTTTTAAGACTAATACGTAAACAAGAGTCGGGACAAATGTCGGCAAGTCTTTCACAAATTAGTTTCAATTCATTTACCTCTCTCATGATAACTTCCTAACTTAATTTACTGTTTTTTAGAGACTTGTCCTTAATTTGCTGAATTTTGATTTTTTTTTTAATGGAATTCACTTGACAACTGCCCCACCTCCACACAAAACAAAAACCATGTGCATAATATGTATTTGAGAAATCTAAGTAAATGTGAATTTTGACTCCGGAGCCAGTGCTCCGACTCCGGAGTCACTCGTTATTTTCAAGGAGTCGGAGTCAGTGACTCCGGAGCCACTCCAAAAATTTTTTGGAGTCGGAGTCAGTGATTTCGACTCCGGCTAAACCCGGAGTCATGGAGAACACTACTGTAGACAGACTGTTTTCAATTAAACCTGAGCATGCGTATCGGAATCCATTCACGATAAAGTCTAGTAGTCGTTCAACTGTACGCAGGAATTATTTCTACTTGTAAATTTCGGAATATAAACTCCTTTGTAGGATGAATAGTCAGAGAGTAACTTTACTAATGTGTATAAATTTGATTAAGGTTATTATCCTTATTAAAAGTGCCAAAAGAACATAAATTTATAGTGCGATAAATTAATATATTCAACAAATTTATTTAGACGTTTATCAAGCTTAGAAAGTAATAACTGGTTTAAGTAATCAAGACGCAAATGGGAGGAGAAATAGAGTAACAACAATTCGGGTGAAATTGCATACATTGAAAATATACTTTTTAAATATTGCACATTGTTCTCTTCAGTGACTGGAATTATTAAAATGTCGACACTGTTGAACAATGGGATGCAAAAACAATTAAGTTGACAGTTCTAGAGAAGTAGGATTTAGTTCCTTAAAATGAAAGCTCCAGTTCTATTTTCTGTTTTTGTTGCAACATAAAGAATTTTTTCAGGTCACGTGGTAACACGTTGTTTTACATTTGACAAAGCAAAATAATTTCAGAGTTTATTTGGAAAAATGTTTGTCGAAAAATTTGCATTTTTTAGAATGTTGAAAAATGTGCCGGAACCAGGAGGATCAACAACATACTTTAGCATTATGGCTCTAAGGAGAGTAAATCATAAATACTAGAACCAGTATCATGTTTTGAAAAGAAAATTTTTTTCCAGAGTTATACCATCAGATTGTTTGATAGTAATTGTGGAGAATTGCTAAGAGCGCCTACACATTCTTTCTAAGCGTATTAGTAAATGTAGCAACCATATTTGAACTATGTAAATCAATTTCGGTACTTTCCTTGCCATTCAACTGTAAACTGTGTAATGTTACTTTCACTCTGATTGGAATATTTTATATATTGGAAACATCTTAAATTTAGTTATGCATCAATCGATATTTGGTTTTATCTTCGGTGCACGGTGGAAACGACCATCGGATACGCAAGAATTCACCGAACCCCAAAACCAAAGAAAATCAAATACTCTATTGATGATGTCATGCTTGCCATTAAAGAAGTGAACTCCAATACTGTAACTATAATTTCCCGATTGGATGCTTTGGAGTCTACGGTAAAAAATTAGGCTAACCAAATTGTAGAACTTTAATCCAAAATAAAATTACATTTAGAAACAATTACACAGTAGTCTCGTGAAACGATCAGGCTAACCAATGAGGTTAGGAAGCATAACATTCTTCTACACAGACTCCAGGAAAGTGAAAACAAAACTCCAGAGGTAGTGCTTAGTAGTTTTTTGACTCACTTGGAGTAGAGGTTCAGTTTGACTTCAGTGATAATTCTGAAATGCTGATAGAAAGTCAGGTTATCACCCAATGTCTCAATCATCGGAGACCTATGTTCATAATCACGTTTGAAAAAACGGAACAAAAGAGAAAATTTGAGAAAAGCACCGAATATACCCGGGCCACATAAGATAGCTCCAAGTTTCTACGATAGTAACTCATGAAGACTCGGCACGATCTATCACATCACGCATCAACCATCCTCTTCTACTTCTGTCCGTACCTTAATTTGCTTTTTACTTCTAATATTAACTTATTTTATAATTAAATAGCATACGTAAATTAAACTTTAACTTTTTGGAATGAATTTATGTTGTTCCAACTATTCCGTTTCATAAATCTCGTCAAATGGAAGCGTGGCAAACCTATAGCTTGAAAGTCAAATATGAATTTTTCACTCAACTGTCCACAAAAAATTCTAGAGGGCAATCATAAGGTGAATTTGTGTATGGTTGGCACAAATATCTTTGAAAAAGTCTCCAAATAATCACTAGTACAAAATATGCCACCAGGGTTCACTCACTATCAAATTTATTTACAAGTTTACCCTTCTAAAGGGCGACTTGAATGTCAGGATTGGTACCGCGGATACAGTGGATCACTGTCTAATAAACAACTAACAAAACATTAAAAAAATGTGGTGAAACATTGCTTGGAGTATGACAGATTCTTTCTGTGCGCGGAGATGGACAAGATAATTTGTAACGGGAATGTTTGCGGAGAGAAAAATGTAGTGAATTATTTGATTGTATAATCTGCCTTGTTAAATGCATTTCATCATTACAAGTTCTTGACTGGGTATTATCTGACCACTTCCCCATCTTGTGCTTCACTGGTCATGGGAACTCACGGAATCCCACAAAGTAAGTTACAACGAATCAAAAGTTCTGATGAGTCTGAAATCTACGAATGCAAACAAGTATTATCAGCTCGACTGAATCAGTTCATTCCACTTCGTATAAACTCCGACATAGATACAGTATTTAAAGGTTTCTCCAATACAATTTTAAGTCTCCAAAGAGTTCAAATTTATAATGGGCAATTTCAAACCACCCATAATGATACAACAGTGAGTGTAGGACTCAAACATTAAAAAAAAACCATGCTCTAAGGTTAATGCGTGAGGAGACAAATGATAAAGTAGCACTGCCATTATGGTATGTTCAAGAAATGAATAGAAACCGGAAGCTTTGCAACAAAAAGAAAAAAATTCCTTACTGACTTTGAATATAACCTACACACTTCAAATTGTTAGAGTGAATTTCGAGCATCGATTAAGTCTTACCAATTTGACAAGCCTAAATGCAACCCGATTCCAAAATAAGAGTGGTATCATCATTTAAAATCTATTTACGAACTTAAATTTACCACTCCGCCAAAACCAACATGTTTTTCATCTCAAACGGCAAACATTATTCTATGCAGAGAATTCACAGTACGTGAAATAAAGATGTTCATTAAGTCAATAAAGGAAGATAAAGCTTCCGGTACAGACAATTTGCCAAATTGAACTTTAAAAAATTTCGTCCCCAACCTTACTAATTTTTCTTACCAGTTTTTTCAACTTCAGTTTTGATACCCTGACATTGCACTTCTAATTAAACCTTTGAATTTTCTAATTCATTTTCACTTTGGAATAGACAAAGGAGTTAATTCTATCACAATTTTTCTATCATTTGAGAAGTTTCTCGATCCTGCAATTTTTGTATAACCCGATAGTACAGCATGAACCACGTTAATCCGGGCCGTAGAAAGTAGCTTTCACCAAAAAAATTTGAGACAGCAAATAAATAACGCGAAATACAAAAGTTGGAGGAATGAAGTTAGCGTATGTTTGAGAAAACATACCTTTGCAAAAATTAGTTAACAAGAGCAGCAGAGAGTTGAGAAAATGAGTGGAATGGGGTATGGTCCCTTTGCATCTACACCACCTCACTCAACAGAGAACCTGTCGACCCCTCTCTCTGCCTCTCTGCTTTCATCCTTTGCATTATTTTGCAATAACTTGTTTAATCAAAATTGATTTTGATTTTTTTTTAACAAACGCCATTCCGTAATGCTGAAAGATGAGTACTTGATAGAAATGACTAACTAGAGGAATGGAGTACGATCCTTTGGCATCTATTTCACCTGACTCAACAGAGAACCTGTCGACCCCTCTCTCTGTCTCTCTGCTTTGTTCCATTGCTTTGCATTAGTGTATCTAATTGGAACAGATATTTTATAGTGATATAATAAAATTAACTTCACTTTCATTATTTGCTGATTGTGTATCGCCTGTCCTAAGCCGTTTTTGGTGAAAGGGGAAGAAAGAAGGCCCGGATTAAAGTGGTTCATGCTGTACAGGGTGAACCAACTTAATCCGGGCCTTCTTTCTTCGCCTTTCACCAAAAACGGCTTGGGGCAGGCGATAGACAATAGTAAATGATGGAAGTGAAGTTAATTTTATTGTAATCACTATAAAATATCTGTTCGAATGCAAAGCAATGGAGCAAAGCATAGAGACAGAGAGAGGAGGGGTCGGCAGGTTCTCTGTTGAGTCAGGTGGAATAGATGCCAAGGGATCGTACCCCATTCCTCTAGTTGCTCATTTCTCTCAACTACCCATCTTTCAGCATTACAGAATCGCCTTTGTTTAAATTAATTAATTTTTGCAGAGGAATGTTTTCTCAAACACACGCTAACTTCATTCCTTACAACTTTTGTATTTCGCGCTCTTTATTTGCTGTCTTAAATTTTTTTTGGTGAAAGCGACTTTCTACGGCCCGGATTAAGTTGGTTCACCCTGTACTATGACCCTTATTACTATCAGGCGCTCTGAACAATTAAGGGAATTGGGACTATTTTATCAGTACATTAGTAACTAATAATATAAAACTGATTATTTCGAGAATTAATAGATTGTGCCAGATTCACTTTATACTAATGGGATACTGAACTACATAAGTCAGTGAATATTCATTCATGTTAAAATACTTTATGCCCGACTATTCTTCGCTGTCACTATTCTACTGTGATAATCTTCCTGTCCATTGTTTCGTGACTATTTGTCGTATGACAAACCAACGAATCACCCGGATACATAGATTTATATATTCATTGCCATGTGTAACCCAAAAATTTTAATCCACTTTAATATTTAGTCATAAATAATTGCACATGTTTTTATCGAATTGTATAATTTCTTTATATATATATGCAGTAATCTTCACATGTTAACTCTCCATTGCGTAGTTTGATTGCTTTATTTTTCTCTGAAGAATGCTGTTATACTACCTTCAAGCTCTCCTGTTGTTTCTCGTACAGTCTACCGCAAATAAAGGTATTAATAATTGCAAATTTTCATCTTATCGTTTATAAAATTTTTAGCATTGTTTCCATAATTATTGATGCTCTAACAGCAAACATGTTAAAAATAGTAAAAAATATGAAGACACTTAATAACCTACTCTACACAGGGTGTGCGAAGTTAGCACCTAGGCGGCGTGAAGTTAGCGCCTAGCGCCTAGCGGCGTGAAGTTAGCGCCTAGCGCTTGGCGGCGTGAAGTTAGCGTCTAGCACCTAGCGGCGTGAAGTTAGCGGCTAGACCTGGCGCCGTGAAGTTAGCGCCTAGCTCTAGCGCCAAGAAATGAACCAGCTACAAAATGTTATAGAATATGTTTCTGTATGCAAATCCGGTGACAAATCAAAAAATATGAAGGTGCAATAGATATTTCCGATATTTTTTACAAAAATTCAAGTACAACATCCTCGATCGTGAAAGCTTATTTTCTTAAAGACTCACCAGCAGTCGCGGACGTATCCCAACCGTGAGTATGCTACACTTAGATGGGCACACTAAGATAACTTTCTCATCCCACTTTAGAAAAAATTGTACCAAAGGTTCTCATCGCGAAATTAATTGACAGATATGTCAATCGATCGTAAATCTTTTCTAGATTAAGGACGTCTAGTATTAGTGCACAACACGAGTTTTTCAAAAAATTTGCGAATTTTACTGAATTTTTTTTAAATTTTGCATGAATCTTGAAATAACGCACTGAAATTTGACTAGAAGTATTTCAATGGAACAGAAAATTCATGTCTAATACGAATCTGGCCACCATTTGAGGCGGACAAGGTAAATTCTCCAAAAATAATTCTACAAATTTGTCAAATTTCATTTGTAAAATTTGACTTTAACGTCAATAATGCATGTCAGATTTGTAATTTGCCTCTAATTGCTGATTGAGTGACGTACCACATGAACTAATTCTATTGGGTCATTTTGACATTTGTTACAAGAACGACTTTACAGAAATTCAAGTGGAATTTGCAAATATAAGAGTGATTACTTTGAAAAGTTATTTGCTTTTAAATTATTCCAAATTCAGGTATTAATCTTTAAAAAGTGTAAAATAAATTGAAAATTATATCGTATAATAAAATGTGCCGCTAAACCCGGGAACTTTGGTTAATATCACTTAATCTTTAAATTATCAATCAGTTGACATTATTGGCTATTGTCAACTCCGTTTAGTGTCAACCGAATTTTTGGCTCCTTCGTAGGTGGCATTAAGCTAAAACCACTGTACAACTATTGAACTGAACTCACTTGGGCACCTTTTCCCAAAAACTAAACACAAACTTAACCGATCATTTCCCAATTACAGCATTGATACATTACTAGCCCAAATAAGATCGGCCATTTTCCTCACTTTCGAAAGGGAGAGTAATAGTATAGTGTAAACTCAAAATAATAACTTTTACCTNCTCAGTTGACATTATTGGCTATTGTCAACTCCGTTTAGTGTCAACCGAATTTTCGGCTCCTTCGTAGGTGGCATTAAGCTAAAACCACTGTACAACTATTGAACTGAACTCACTTGGGCACCTTTTCCCAAAAACTAAACACAAACTTAACCGATCATTTCCCAATTACAGCATTGATACATTACTAGCCCAAATAAGATCGGCCATTTTCCTCACTTTCGAAAGGGAGAGTAATAGTATAGTGTAAACTCAAAATAATAACTTTTACCTTCAGTGAAGTGAAACATATTTTTTTTTGCTTTTTTTCGGAAATGAGAAAAAAGTATAGGGTATCAAAATTTGATCAGGAGTTTTGAAAAATTTGTTAATTTAGGAGATGCCCGGACACGGGCATTATCAAAATCTTGGGTTACAAAGTAAAGTTCACCAATTGAGATTTAAATAATTACGAAAGGATGATGCATTTTGACAGAAATTTTGAAAAAAATTTAATTTGAAAAATACATTAAGTAAATACCCGAATTCGGTTATTTATAAAATTATGCGGGTTAGAAACTAAACTTCACCAATTTGGATGGAAAAAATTATGATTGGGCACTAAAATAAGTGAAGAATTTTGGAAAATTATTCATTTAGGAGAATACCCGAATCCGGGTATTAAAATTTTTTTCGGAGTTTGAAACAAAACTTCACCAATTTGGATGGAAAATTTATGATTTGGNAATCCGGGTATTAAAATTTTTTTCGGAGTTTGAAACAAAACTTCACCAATTTGGATGGAAAATTTATGATTTGGCACTAAATTACGTAAAGATTTTTGGGAAATTATTCATTTTGGACAATACCCGATTCCGAGTATTATAAAATTCTCCGGGTTTGAAACTAAACTTCACCAATACTCGAATCCGGCTATTATAAAAGTGAATAATTTTCCCAATAAATAAATTATGTTTCACTTCACTGAAGTTCAAAATTATTATTTTGAGTACATTATACTATTACTTTCCCTTTCGAAAGTGAGGAAAATGGCCGATCTTATTTGGGCTAGTAATGTATCGTGAGCAGAACTGCAACTGGAAATTTCCTTTCCGTTCCCAACACTAATAACACGACTAGATGTAGGGGGATTACGAGAACATAGTNAATCCGGGTATTAAAATTTTTTTCGGAGTTTGAAACAAAACTTCACCAATTTGGATGGAAAATTTATGATTTGTCACTAAATTACGTAAAGATTTTTGGAAAATTATTCATTTTGGACAATACCCGATTCCGGGTATTATAAAATTCTCCGGGTTTGAAACTAAACTTCACCAATACTCGAATCCGGCTATTATAAAAGTGAATAATTTTCCCAATAAATAAATTATGTTTCACTTCACTGAAGTTCAAAGTTATTATTTTGAGTACATTATACTATTACTTTCCCTTTCGAAAGTGAGGAAAATGGCCGATCTTATTTGGGCTAGTAATGTATCGTGAGCAGAAGTGCAACTGGAAATTTCCTTTCCGTTCCCAACACTAATAACACGACTAGATGTAGGGGGATTACGAGAACATAGTCAAAAATGAAACAATGTGAGTTTAAAATGGGTATATTGTTGTCTTTGTGAACGAGATCTTATGCTCAACCGGGAAAAATGTATCAAAACTGTGAACTCACTTTTTTCAACTGAATTATCAACAAAACCTCATACAAAAGTACAATCAAAGATGGACGCATAGCTTGGAGTATTAGAACTGTAATTCAGACTTTTATAAATTTGAATTTATTAATCAGCTACAAAAATCAAGAGTTACCGTGAGTAATAACATGTTTCAATTGTGTAGGACATTAGTTACTTAACTAGNAACTCACTTTTTTCAACTGAATTATCAACAAAACCTCATACAAAAGTACAATCAAAGATGGACGCATAGCTTGTAGTATTAGAACTGTAATTCAGACTTTTATAAATTTGAATTTATTATTCAGCTACAAAAATCAAGAGTTACCGTGAGTAATAACATGTTTCAATTGTGTAGGACATTAGTTACTTAACTAGNTCAGCTACAAAAATCAAGAGTTACCGTGAGTAATAACATGTTTCAATTGTGTAGGACATTAGTTACTTAACTAGTTACTTAGAACAATGAATTTGGCTCCATATTTTTGTTTACCTACCTTATGAATAAGATAAAAAAAANTTAACTAGTTACTTAGAACAATGAATTTGGCTCCATATTTTTGTTTACCTACCTTATGAATAAGATAAAAAAATTTAATTTTGAATGCTATTGAAATGGTTTCTTACACTATGATTTGTTACCAGACGTTGAAAAAAACTNAAAAAAATTTAATTTTGAATGCTATTGAAATGGTTTCTTACACTATGATTTGTTACCAGACGTTGAAAAAAACTTTTCTAAAGAATCAAAAGAAGTGCTTAAACTATTAATAAAAATTCGAAAACCATTAACTTTTTTTGATTAAAAAATTTAATAAATCTTTGGAGATTTTACTAAATAAATACAAAAACTAAAGTCGTTTTTTTCATTCATTTTATAAACGATTTCAGTATTATTTAGAAAGAAAAATTCCGAAGTTTCTATTTAGTTGTTCCATTTTTTGTTAGAAATATTAGAAAACATTCCAACAGAATTTAAAAAAATCACGTCGTCCATTTTTAAGTCAGGTCTCGAGTAATTCAGTAACATAAACAACTAAAGAATTACTTTAAAGTTTAAATTAATTAATTTATGGACAAGTATGCACCCGATTTTTTTAACATTTGAGAAAGTTTTGGTTGGCACTTCAATTACAAGAATTTAATTCACAAATTTAACAATTCTTTGGAAAAGCATCCTTGCCTGAAAATAATGGTCTTGAGATTAAAACCGCCTACCTCCGCAATTCACAATACATACCGATTGAGTATAAATTTCCAAGTGTCTTTTCTGCGCAACGCGAGAAAGTTTGCAAAACCAATNCACAATACATACCGATTGAGTATAAATTTCCAAGTGTCTTTTCTGCGCAACGCGAGAAAGTTTGCAAAACCAATATCTTGGATTTTGAGTTGGACTAAAAACTAATCTGAACAACCATAATCTGATGCAAAGGTGGGCACAGACATTAGATAGTTGAATTTGAAATTGTGAAAGTGTACTTTTATGAATTACCATATTATCCAGTTTTTTATCCTGATTGTGAATGTGATATTGATTAACGAGGCTGAGACCCTTAAGGGCCATCCACGGGTACAAAGTACAGATGGTAACTCAGAATTAGAATTTAATTAGAATTATTATGCACGTTCCAAGTTAGGATTCAGTAAAATGTTTGAGATTCATCCTTAACCAATACATAATAACTCAATGGTGACTAGTTGTTCAATATGGACTACTGCATGCTCAGTGGACATTTGCGTATGCATAGTGAGTAGTTCTATATTTGCAATGGACTTTGGCATGCGCAGTGAGCAATTATATAAACGCAGTGAGCATTTACATATGCGCAGTGGGTATTTATATATGCGAANATTTGCAATGGACTTTGGCATGCGCAGTGAGCAATTATATAAACGCAGTGAGCATTTACATATGCGCAGTGGGTATTTATATATGCGAAATGAACATTAGCATGCGCAGTGGACATTTATATATCCTCTGGGAATTTATATATGTGCAGTAGACAAATATATAAATTCAATAATAAATAATATACAAATGAGCTTTTACATGCGCAATGGACATCTACAAATGCGTAATGGACTTTTGCATGAGCAGTGGACATTTACATNAATGAGCTTTTACATGCGCAATGGACATCTACAAATGCGTAATGGACTTTTGCATGAGCAGTGGACATTTACATATGCGCAGTGAGCATTTCTATATTCGCAATGGACTTCTGCATGCGCGTTGGGTATTAACATATGCGCCATGAGCATTTATATATGTGCAATAGCATATTGCATGCGCAGTGGGAATTTATATATGCGCAGTGAAATTTATTTATGCTCAATGGCCATTAGCATGAATGGTGGGCATTTGTGTATGCGCATCGAAAATTCAGATATGCGCAATGGACTTTTGCATGCGCAATGTATTATATTACAAATATTTTGGTTCTAGGAATGATATGGTTTTCTAAATAACGAAAACGGTTGTAGAGAGAGACGTTTTATCACTACAGGCAGCCACCTTACAAACCCATACATGCTGTAGCCTTAAGGACCAATTTTTGACCGTATGTGGCGTGTTAACACGGCACAGACGACCTGTCGGAAATTTATCGCCACATTAGTTTTGTGGATAAAAATCCCCACAAAACGGACGAGTGCTGTCAGATTGACACTTTCCATGAGTGGTCATCGAAATATTTGATCACAGTGGGAAATACTGTTGCCTACATAGGGATACAGATTCTAAAATTTAACAATTTTCTAGATTTCCAATGGCTGGTAAAGCTTAGATCGAATCACTTGTACATAAGTGTTTGAACTAACCTTTGGTTAATCCATGCAATTGCAACTTCTTGTGCTTTTCCAGATTTCGGATGCTCAATTACGTCCTTATTGTAGAATAAAGAAANCTTTTCCAGATTTCGGATGCTCAATTACGTCCTTATTGTAGAATAAAGAAAAGAATAAATGCGCTGATTTACTTTATCCATCCTAAAAATCAATTATTTTTTACATTAAAGAACTTAAGCGTAAAAAGTAGTAAAATAAGTTAGTGGAAAGCAAATTATAAACACTAGCACATGTTTAGGCTTCAAAAAGAAAAATAGTAAAGTAAAAATTGGAGTTTGTACATGCTATAATAGTCTTTAGTATAAGCCCCATCTGGTACGGACTATTGTCTTATATAGGATAGTCTTCTAAGTGTGCTCCACTACAGCTAAATAGACCAAGATGTTTCCATGACCATCGATTTCAATTAGATCCTAGAAAACACCAAGGATACAGTTGAATTTGTTGTCTCATATTAGTCTGTTACATCAAATACGAAAGCCTTTACTGTCTTAAAGTTTCTAACCAATTAATTTCTAAATCTTCCTTGGTAACTAACTCATTGCCATTACAAAACGTTACAAAACGTTACAAAAAATAAATGATCATTGGTATGAACTATTTTTCAATTGATTTGATTAGAAAACCTGCGTAATATATTTCACCGTTTCAATCAAAACATTAATAATTATTATTATTTTAATAATAAGTTTTACAGTTGGAATTGTAATTAATTATAAGATAAAAAGTTGTAGAAATTACACAAGTCACAATAAAAATTAGACCACAAGTTAAATTAAGTCCAATCAATTAATTATTTATTACATGATTAAGTCGGCTAAGAATGTTGAACGTTGAGTGTATTTCATTGCATATAGGGAAGTAATCAACGACATTAACAAATTTAAATCTAATTGAGTTTAATTTAAGCACCTAATTAAAAAATTTTCTGATCTTGTTTATTTAACCTAATAAGTAAATTGATCACACAAAGTATTTTTTGTAATGAATACGTTGCAAAAAGGAACGCGGATATTCATTAATGTACAAATTAATTCATTAAAAATGGTCAACAAAGTTATATTTGACTGCTTCAAATGCAGCAAAAAATTATACAATAATAGAAAAGCAAATTAGGTGTATGTAGTCAGGGTCATACTATTTACAAAGTTTGNCAGCAAAAAATTATACAATAATAGAAAAGCAAATTAGGTGTATGTAGTCAGGGTCATACTATTTACAAAGTTTGTTTTTGGTATGACTCAGTTACTGATTTCAATTAGATTAAATCTTCTAATTTCTATGATACTTATGTAAAATTGATTCTCAACTCTAGGTCTCTCATTAAAAAAATTCAACAAATTCATTGCAAAATATTAAATAATTATAATAGAATAGTATTTATATGATATGTCCTGTTGCACAGATAAATGACCGATTGTATAAACCTGTCTACGTCCACTACCTCTGTTTGTGTTAACAATTACCTTACCAACGGCACCAACATAAATAATACTGTTTATTTAAATTCTGCTTCGTTTGAGAAAGAAAGACATCACTGCTTACAAGACTCGTTTAATATTTTAGGTTAAATGTAACATGCATAAAAGTTGTGTCATCAAATGTCCTATTTATCAAATTTCCTGTAACTTAATCTGTACAAATTTTGAAACGAAGTGAAATGAAGTAAAAATAATTTACAAAGTGTGGAATTTTGGTAAATAAATCATTGTTACAAAGTTAAGTTTAATCAATATTTTTGCCTTTTTTAATTTATTTAACTTGAATTAAAGAAAGGAACACTTAAAGTAACTAATTGAACTCACAATAATTCTCTAGTTGACCTTAAGTTCTCCTTACTTTAATTCAAATCTAATAACTTAGAAAAACCAAAAATAATAAGTGAACTTAACTCTGACACAATCAAACACTGAATGAAAGAGTAGGATTGAAAAACAAAATTCCTTCCGTAGCGGTTATTTTGGAGGGAACAACTCTGCGAGCGGGAAAATAAACATAACAGGCAGCAGAGTAAAAGAATTTTTGTCTCACTCATGTTATGAATTCAAGGTCAGATTTGTTATTGTCCTCAAAGTCTCGCGTTGCGCAGAAAAGACGCTTAGAAATTTATACTCATACGGTAGAAGAAAGCTTACCTGTTTCCAAAATGAGTATAAGTGACATCATAGTTTTGAGAATACAAATAACTTTTTTTCAGGTTTGCACTATAAATTCTTTCGGGAAATAATTACTTACTATGTACAATTTTTCTTTTCAATCATAATTATCTTATAGATGAAACATATCTGTTCTAGCAGTGCATACAAACAGTTGCATTCAAGGGTAATTTAGAAATTGTGTATTTATTCCTACTATGAAATTGTATCAGCATTTTTCAATCCAACGTTGAAATCAATCAAACTCTAACCAAGCAAAATTTGATGTGAAACGAATAATATTCCCTTAGAAATCTCAGAACAACTTTTAGGTGGATAAACTTATTGTCCACGAATCTTTTGCGTAGTAGAATTGAATTTTGTTATCCATTCTTCGAGAAAACTAATTCAAAAACGTACATTTTGATATGGGATATTTTTTTTTTAGAAATCTCAGAGCTTAAACCATGTCCTGTAAGTGGAGAACTTACACAGCCATGCAAAATTATTGTGGCATTTGTTGTCTGTGAAGGGCAACGGAGACGAGAATACTTAGGGAGTGATATGTTATACAAAATCAGCAGACAAGAGAATCAACTACGAAATGTTATCAAATCAATTATTTATTCAAAGACTAAACAAAGGAGAAACGATTCACCGGAATATGTAAATTTGGAATTTGCAATTTTTACTAACAAGAAGTCCGTTTTTGATGATTTACGTGCTGAAATTTCAACTTGGCACAAAACGTATATCGAGAATATGGTACTTAAACATCATGAAGTAAACCACCCTGTAGGTATGTCTTATATGCTTCACAAGGTGCTGGTGTGAAAGCTTCGCTTCTTGACTATAAACTTATTATACGATTAATAGTTTTTTATGCATGAATGTTCGGAAAAGTAGCGGAGTATCTACTTATGATAATATGTATGCGGTATCTTATTCTACAAGGCGTTGATAGTAGGTATATAATAAGCACAATTCATACGATCCTTTTACCGTTGACAAAAAGTAGATTAACCTGTGTATATCTAATAAATTAATATGCATCTTATTCCAAAAGTTTGAACACATTGCAAGTAATATGTAGTTGCATTTAAAGTCAAATTTGCTTCAGAAATCTAAAGCATTTCAATAGAGGTCAGAAANTGCAAGTAATATGTAGTTGCATTTAAAGTCAAATTTGCTTCAGAAATCTAAAGCATTTCAATAGAGGTCAGAACATCCCTTCGCACAAACTCCTTACGTAATCCGTACTTTTCCATATTCCATCACTGCTGACTTGATTTAGCAAACGCATACTAGCATTAATTTGTTGTAGTTTTCCGAGAAGTAANTGCAAGTAATATGTAGTTGCATTTAAAGTCAAATTTGCTTCAGAAATCTAAAGCATTTCAATAGAGGTCAGAAAATCCCTTCGCACAAACTCCTTACGTAATCCGTACTTTTTCATATTCCATCACTGCTGACTTGATTTAGCAAACGCATACTAGCATTAATTTGTTGTAGTTTTCCGAGAAGTAAATGGCTTCGAGTTTTGAAAATTTATGCAAATGTACTGAAATTTTTATTTTGATATTTCTCAAACAAAATTAGAAATCAAAAATTAATTTTTATTTTGTCAATCATACTTTTTCACGTAATTTGATAAACTTTCTTCGTTCGTTACTGATCTATGTATAGTTATTTTACATTTTATCCACAGAAAGTCATACTAACCACGGTGACTACACAACATTAAATTAAATTAAATATTAAATGTGATACATCACGTAATTGGTTTTGGTGTATTGTATTTTAATATATCATCAACTAATAATATAAAGCTACATTATTGATTCAAATTTATGATACAATGATTATACTAAGGATAAGTATATGATATATCAGCTTTTATTCCAGGTTCAGAATGTCTTAGCACATTGCTACGTCCTTGCTCCTCCTTCCGTTTCTTCTTGCCAAAAATTTTACCAAACACAGAAAGTCTTATTTATTTGGATACAGATATTATTTTCTTTCGAAACATCTTTCACCTTTGGCAAGAATTCAACACATTTTCTAACACAACGATAGTATCAACAGCTTCAGGTTGGAGGCACAAAAAATTTTTTTCCGTTAATCTTCCTATATTCAACGCAGGAATTATGTTGATGAACTTTACACGCATCAGAGAAATTCGAAATTTTGAATCATTCTTTTTGGAGCGATGTGAATCAGCAAGAAACCAGAGGACTGGGTCCCAAGTGAGTAATTATATTGGAAATAAAATATTCAATAGTAGAGTATAATTCTCGCTGTATTTAAGTTTTATTACTATATAATTGATTGAATTTATAAAGTAATCTAATACTAATGAATATTTTACTTGTTATGAAACAGACTATACTGAATTTATATTTCTTACTACATCCGGAAACTCATACTGTACTCAATTGTACTTGGCAGTCGATGAATTTCCGCTTCAAGCCACTCACTTCCCCGACATGTAATCTCCAGGAATATGGAGTTTCTGCTCTACATGGAGTTAAGGGCAAATTCCATTATTCAAACAAATTCAAGCTGTTCTACCAAGCTTTCAGTCGAGCGAACATGACGGTTTATGATAAAAAAGATCAATCTGTTTTGAACAACATCATCAAAAAATTGAAATCTTCAAAATACTATTGTGATACTACCTCCAAATGTAGGTATATTAAACAAGCAGTTTCAAAGCACATGACAACAATTCAGTGATGTGTGCTATTTTAAAATTAGTTTAAATATTGTTAAATTAGTACGCACGGATTAGTTGAAGGAGCTATTTTCCATTTATTAATATTTGTACACATGTTCAATATACACTGGAGGTCAGAATTTACTACGCATGGTGAAAGTCTTAACTAAAAAAGGCATGCAGAAGAAATGAGAGTGAAGAGAACCCTCGATCTCATTCCTCTGCTCAATTTCCCTCCAGAGATTTGCGCGCCTAAACTTATCTAACCGATGTAACTGCAGCATAGTAAAAATACCCGATTCTGAACCCCAGCACTTACCACAAAAATACACGACCCTACCACAGAAATACGCGACAAAGCTAACCCTCGAAAACAATTGTGGCGAGGAACAGAGCAGTTCGATTATAAGGTTTGGAGTGTTACTCACGATATCATCCATACCAGAATCAAAACAATAAACAATACATAAATGTGTTTGTTCACTCGTCCCATGGGTCAAGGATTGTTGGATGCCCTCATGGCCCCATGCTTAACTAGGAATAAGTCACAACCATTTTGAATAGTAATGAATACCGTTCGACAAATGTTTCTATGTCTACCGCCCATGCGAAGCTTAGTGAATCAAAAAAAAATTCCAAACCATGATAATTAAACACATTTTGACTGATTGGTACTGGTGCTGCCGTAGCACACATTCTCCGCCTTATTATGATTGTATTACTATTCTCGACCGCATAGCTGCCGAGCTGTGTTTCTAGTTTGGTTTAGGGCCCGGAGAGCCCCAAATTACTATTCTCGACCGCATAGCTGCCGAGCTGTTTCCAGTTTGGTTTAGGGCGCGGAGAGCCTCAAACTACCATCCTCGACCGCATAGCTGCCGTGCTGTGTTTCCAGTTTGGTTTGGGGCCCGGAGAGCTCCAAACCATCTTTGAGCCATGGGGTGAGCACATACGCACCAACTTCCCGCTTTGTTAATATTATTTTGTTTGGCATGGACGGTAGACATATGGATTTCATCGTCACTAACACCAAACATTCTAAGCGAACTGGTTTTTTCCTCTCCATAATGGTTTCAGAGGGCTAGCTTCGTCGTGTATTTTCGATGTCGGGTCGGGTGCTTTAGTGGTCGATGTTGGGGTTCGGGGTAGGGTATTTTGACTGTTTTAGTTTAAATTGTGGCTATTATTGTTCAATTACTGGATGTCAATTTCTGATTTCTGGATTCAAGCACTCGTCATCCTTTCTGGAATTATTTAATATTTAAAAACTTCTAGCAGTTCAACTACGAAAGGCTTCATTGTATCTTTTCATCAAATTTGGAGGAAAATTGCACTGGTAAAAAATTTATTCGTATATATTGACTCGTGATTTTGATTCTTTCTTATTTTCGGTATACTGGTACCAAATATTTTCATAATTTTGTAATTATACTTTCAAGTTATTCATTCCTCCATGATTCTCGGCTAGCAGCAGTATCTTACCAAGTTACATTGTTCCATTTTCTTTCCAATAATACGATAAATATTATAAAATATATTATGAAAATTTGTAAGGAAAACGAATAGGTTAACTATTTGGTCAAGTGCAGTACTATCGGAGTTCAAATTTTTTTAAACCATCAATTCTTATTAATATTATGTCACCATTCATGAGCTTTGAAGGGTTGAATATCAATTAATTCTAAATTGACTCTTTTTACAATTCATTCCTACAATTCATTCATACAATAAGCAACACTAGCTATAGTTTGTAGATGTAATAACTTACAACATCCTGCTTCAGCCAAATGCCATCCTCAAGGCATTCAATTGTGGTAGACGTTGATACCCAGAGTAATTTGATGGATACTTTAGAAAAATTGGAATCCAAGGTATTGTAGTAACCATGTAGGACTACCGAATTGGCAATTTTTAATTTGTTTACCAATTTTTTTGTCAGGTTTTGGGATTTTGGTGAGAACGTGCTATAAACATTATTAGTATTAGTATTAGTATTAGTATTAGTATGAGTATTATTAGTATTAGTATTACATTGATAGTATTATTGTTAAAAATAAAGATTTATTTAAAAAAGGAAACACGGTTGTCAAGAGAAAATCAAAAAATTTTTGCTCCCGATATTTTG